>PVKE010027200.1:0-21754 GCA_004027555.1 Craseonycteris thonglongyai | reverse complement strand
CTGTTATATATATTTTTTCTTATTTATATAACTCAAATGCCTCAATGGTTTTTTATATTTATAAATTAATAAATTATGTTAAATAATGCTACACAGTTTTTTAATTCAACATCAGATTACTGACATTATCTTTGATTGACAATTATATATACTCTTTTCATTAAGAAGGCTTATTATATACATGAGATATATAAGTAATATAAAACGTAGATCAATATCAATGATCACCTGAAAATATTTACCGTGGCATTTAAGTTAATATTAGTTTTGATACCTCTTAGCCTCAGCCCATAACAACTTTCCTTTCCTCTATCCCCCTAGATAAATTTATTTCCTGTGCCATAACAATTTAAAGTTGCTGCTTTGCATGAATATTACAGTTTCCTCTAGACAATACAGCTGATTTTAAGATCTTTGGTGACAGATTGTGTCAGTCCTTGGCCCAGTTGCTCCAAATCTGTTCTCTCTTTCCCCGCTCATTCATTGTGAGAGGCATTCACCTCTTCATGTGCATTTCCCAGGATCCATGGTTCATTTGCTTCTTACAGCATTGGACAAGAAAGACACTGGGGGGATTTTACAGGGCAATGAGAAGGGAAAAAATAGTTATTCTCAACTTCATTTTTGCTCAGCAGTTTATTTAACTGTGATTTCTTTGTGATTCAGACTTGCATCTGACGGACCATTTGTGGGTCTAGCTTTGAAAGGATGGCTTCTGCTCTCTAGTAGTGCCATTCTTTGTCTTTCCAATCTAAGGGTGACAGTAACTTTCTGCTAGTCTCAATCTCTGACTTAATTCATCATGCCCTTTATGGCTTCCTCAAATCCACATCACCTTTGCAGCTAACTCCCAGAATTAAATGTTTTGCTCTAATTATTTTAAGTGATTTTTTTTTCCTAGTTGGGCTCTGATATTTAAATCTTACAATTATTACAGTCATAAAATAGTATGACATCATTTTGATTACATTTAATGTATTGCAATATTGATATTTGGAGATAATCAAATTTCTGAAATCAAGTTGATGGTAATTGATGGTAGAAATTGAACTTAAATGCAGATTGGTCTAACGTTTAGCCAGAGTATTTAAGCAAAATTTTTGTATGCTAATCCATTTATTCATTAGATGAGTATCTAAATTTCACTGGAACAAAGACTTTAATGATCATAATATACAGAAAAAGGAACTAATATTCCCTTACGTTGTGAGAGGGCCTTTCTAGTGACACAATGTAACTTATGTTTTAGGATTTAACAGAGTGTTGTGCTGCAGATAAACTATCAAGGCAAGAGTAGAAGCAGAGAAGCCAGACAGAAAGCTAGGTAATAATCCAGGCACAAGCTCATGGTAGCCTGGACCAGGATGGTGGTATTGGTGTGATGATGTGTTCAGATTGTGAATATATTTTGAAAGTAGAGTAAACACAATTTTTAGACAATTAAATGTACTATCAAAGAGAAAGAACTATTGTTAGTGCTATGAAGAAGACTGAAAGAGTAACATAATTGTAGGGGTGCCATAAATTGCACTTACATAAGTTATAGTTTTCCCAAGTACATTGTCATCATGAAAATTAGCTTTCAGGTGACAGAAATATGACTATCATGTAGGCACCTACATGTATGATTATAATCTAAGGATACAGAGAGAATTTAATACAATTTAGCAAACCAGTGGGAAGAAAGTTAAACTCAGAACAGGAGCAAAATGATCAAGGCTGCATGACAAATGTTAGGTAATGTCACTGAACGTTTCTAAAGGAAAAGCCTGTCCTGGTGGCTGGCCTTCCCCAGCTTTGGACAAGCACAGCACACCTATTGCCTCACAGACTTGAAGGCTTAACAAAACCTGTGGTTCAATGCACATTAAAGATTTACGTGATTTATAATTAAGCATAACTTATTTTAGACACTCATCCTAACTTGTGTATATGTGTATTTTCTGCTCATTGGCTGTCAGTCTAGAAAGCAGATTTTTGCCATCTTTATACCATTTGCCCCTTTGTTGTTTTAAGCCAAGTTCTCAAATAGACAGTAATTCCTTAAATGCTGAGGTGAGTTTGCCAAAATATTTTGTGTAAAAATGATTTCATATATAGTATATGACAGTCTATAAAAATAAAACTGGAGCAAAAAGAGAAAAATAGTATAAAAGGAATACATTGCACATGGCAATGATAAATCCAAGTTCAGGGCTTATATTCCAGACAACGAATTGCTGCTCTATGTATATAACTAAAGCTGAAGTTTCATTATTGCTCCTTTCTCAGACATTTCACTTTTCTAAATTAGCTAAATAGCATGGGTTTGCTGTCAGTCCAAAGGCAACTATTTTTTACAAGTTGTCTCCTCTTATTCGATGCTTGTGAGTATCTGTAATAGTAATATTTAAAACTGTATTAGTGTTTTTCTGTTTAAAGGTAAGCTTATTTTAGAAACAAATAATATCAAAAGTTTAAAGCAAACTACATCAGTTTTTTTTCCATTTGATGAAACATTATATTCTGAATTAATAATGGTTCATTTACTAAAATAATAAAGGACTTCCTTTGCTTTTACAGGTTTGAAAACTCAAAATCACAAAATAAATAGGATATATTTCCATTTAAGAGTCTTTATCTACATTTCTAGAAAAAATAATTGCCACAAAAGCTATGTTATTTTCAGCTGTTTTTCCAAATGTGGGAAATGAAATTACCAAGAAGTTTTTCATTTTCCCAGCAAGGCCAGATGATAGGTAAAGAATTTCCCTACACTATTGTTTGAATGAGAGACCTCAGGCATAACTCATTTATTGCAGGGACATTTAATTCCCTTAATGAGAACATCAGATAGGAACTTACAAGTTTATGACCATTTGTATATCACCCATCGGTTTCCATTTGCACTAATGTTTTTACAGTTTACCATTCAAACACTGTCCTAAATATTATTTATACCACAATGCAAACATGTTAACAGTATCAACTTTTGTAATCTATATATAAAATAATAAAATCACAGAAAAACTGATTATACCAATAATTCGCATAAAGGTCATGGTAGTTTATGAAAGCCCAATAAGTACTATCCTTCCATATAAAATATGTATATTAAATTTAAAATATATTTGCAGTTAACAGAAAAGGAAACAGTCTGATGCCATGAAAGATGATATTAGGAAAATAAATAAATAAAACTTAGAGTTTACGGTATTGCCTATTTTTCCCACGCTTCTTTGCTTAAAGACATGGTAGCTAAAAAAGAACTTGGTTAGAATATAAAATATGTGCTCACAAAAGTTAGTTCAAAGGGGAGATTAAACAGGAATCAGAAAAAAAGTCAAGAAGAAGTTAAACAAAATATGCCAGTACTAAGAGAAAATCTAGACAAAATTCTCTAAATATTATCTGAAGGAAATAAAATTATTTGAAATATGAAAATATTGTAGAATAAAAAAATTAAATAACTAGTCTAAAATAGTGTAGGCTAAGAAATAGATTGTGTGATGGAAAATGCTACTGTTGGAATGTATGCTTCTCTTGCTTAAGGGAAATTATTTGAACCTAGATGTTTGCCTTATACCCTTTTGGCTGATAAGGGTGGCAATGACTAAAATGAACTGAAAGCTATACGTAGACAATCCAGAGTCATATTAGTCCAAGTTCTTTGAATATATATGTAGAGAACCACCTCCCAACCTGGGACAGCTACCCTGAGCTGTTATGTAAATAAAAATTAAACTCCATCTGGACTAAACAATTATAATAGGCGAGGGAATTCTTTATTATTGAATCTAGAATACCCTACTTGGCTTACGTGAAAAATTTGAGCTTAGTGTAAAGGAGACTTTTGTGTAAAAGAACAACTACAGAAGAACATGAAATCAGTTATTTTTAAAAAAACAGACAGAATATTAGAGGTTTAAAAACAGAATAATAATTAAAAAAATAAAAAAAAAACTACAGAGCCAAGGGAATAGGAAAAGTTGAGAGGTGTGGATTAATTCATTCAGAAACAGAGGAACTAGATAGAAAGAAATGAAATGGAAATTTTGACTCAAACATAAGTTCTGAGATAATCACAGTGAAAGCAGGCATTAATTGTACAATTCAGATAATCTAACAACAAAGTAGTTTATGTTCCTGATGTAGAGAATTCAATAAATAGAATGAGAAATTATCCAATAATGCAGTACAAGAAAAAAACATGCCTGCAATAAAGGAACAAGGCCTTTATAGACTGGGTGGCATACCATTTTCCAGGAATAGCTTGATATAGTATAGTTAATCATGAGTCATGTCCAAATTATATTATTGAATATCCAAGATAAAGAAAATAATTTTAATCATACTGGAAGATAAATAAAGACTTTTACAAGAAGAAAATAAATTACACTTATTTGAAACTTTCCTTCATAACATTCAATAGTAGATGATAATAAATCCATGTGTACTTAGTTCTAAGAAAAATAAAGAGGCTCAAAACTCCTTAAATGCTAACCAGATTATTACTTAACTTCAAAAGCAAGAGACTTCTTATAAATAAAAAATTATATAGATAATACAATACCTATGATTCCTTTGTGAAAAATATATTCCTGAACGTCAGACCCAGCCAATCAGCAAATGAACCAAAATATAAAATCAGTAATGAAGATGTTGATAAGGGGATTCAAAAGGAAGCATTATGTTTACAAAACAGAAATGAATGCCTTGAATCATAATAAAATATAATAATATAGTTTGTACAACTTTATGGGAAAGAATGAAATGGAAAAATTATAATGTATTTTTACTCTATTATCCTGTGCCAAAAGTAAAAACAAAATGGTGAAAAGACTAAGTATATAAACTACCAAATCAATTACACAGCATTAACTTATCTAAAGATTAGTGAACAAAGTCAGTAAAATTGGAGTACATGAAAGAGGAATCAATGTGTGCTGAGCCATGGAGAGACAAAATTCTTCACCTGTAAAATCTTCACAAAGAGTTGCCAGCACTAGTTTCTAATTGAGGGTGAATCACATTAGATGTCTTCTGTTTTCCTCTTAGCCCTGCCTTCTATACATAACCTTTTTACCTAAGCCTGAAATAGTGTTAATTCAAGCTAGGGACCAATTCCTCTGGGCCATGTATCCCCCATGAATCTTAGAGTTTACATAATGTAAAATACAATAACAAGGTGAGGTCTCAGATACCCAGCTTCAGCTCCAGCCCCATTTATCACCCTCTCCAGGCTTACACAACCTGATGTAAGTACACTCCTTGACTCAGAGCTGTGGAAGAAAGACAAGGATCAGTTACCCAGATGTCTCAGGCAGTCATGTTTATAGGTCTATTAGTAAGCTTTATCCTGTAACTAATTACCTCATCATTTATACCTAGAGTAAATCGATACTCTGAAAAAAACTGAAACATGTGGAATAAAACAAAACAAAAAATGATTCAACCTCATAATGTGTTCCATAAATCCTTAACCTTAGCCTGATCTTTTGCAAATAATATCTCCTATGATGAAGAAACATTTATCTGCACATCATCTGATCCTTTGTTTTTTTTCTGTTCTATTTTTCTACTATTTAATTCAATTAAAATTGAATTCTTACTAATAGAATTATGCATTATCCAATTTTAATTTAAAAACTTCTTGTATATTCATTCTATCCATTATTTAATCCATATTTGTGCATACACTGGAGAGGTATACAAAATTACACCATGAAATGTGAATGATGACTGAATATTGTGCTAATGGTGGCCAAGTTCTGTCTTTCAAGTTAGAGAATTTATTGAAGTGTGATTCAGATTCATATACTTATACTTCTATGTACTTAGTCATTACACCTCCTTAAAGTTCCTTTTGGTTGTGTCATTTTCACGAGTTTCTCTTATTTTTTATGATCTTGAGAGTTTTGAGGGGTACTTGTTAGAAATTTTATAGACTACCTCTCAGTAGATTTGTCTATCTTCTGAATAGACAGAGGTTATATATTTTGGGGAGGAGAACCACAGAGGTAAGGTGCCATTTTATCATATCACATTAAGGATTAATACTGTCAAAGTGACATCATTGTTGATGTTGACTTTGATCTCATAGCTGAGGTAATGTTTGTCAGGTTTCTCAACTAAATAATTACTCTGCCCCCACCCTTCTTTTTCCATACTATTTTCTCAGGAGGCAAGAATTGGGTTTTTAATCATTTCTTAATTTTGTATATATAATATAGAAAACAAAGTAGTAAAGCTTAATGACTAAGTATTTTGAGAATATTTGAAGAGATTTTCTTTTAATTATGTTTACTGGAAAACATAAATTATAAATAATTATCTAATTCTTATTAAATATTTACTATTGCTAAGCACTATCTATAAATTATCTCATATAATCACTCATATAGCTAACTGTAAGAGAAATATTATCCTTATTTTATAGATATAAGGAGTTGACTCAAAAACATGCTTTTTTGCAAAAGACTACAAAACAGTAAGTTGCATACCTATTTTTCAAAACTAGTGCCTGTGTGATTTAAATACATAATTTATATCACTTTACAAAGATGCATTTCAAAAGAACACTCTCATATGTGTGCCAGAGTGTCTAGACTTTGTTTTAGGAAAGTATCAGAGATTATGTGATCTCTGCAGGTGAAACCTAGTTAGTTACTATCTACATTAAACACTTTTGTAGATAGGTGAAACCTCGTTAGTTACTATCTACATTAAACATTTTTATTATTGGATTTTTGTTGCTAAGTGAACTACCTTGCTTTCTTTATCCTCATTGCCTTAAACTCTTTGAGCGTAAACTTTTTTCAAGATTATGTGATAATATTTCTGTACTCCATAGAATAAATACTGCCATGTAATATATTATAAATAAATTAGTCTACTATTCATTCAGTCAGTGAAATTGAATATATAGCATTATTTAAATAAGTCTATTTTATGCCAAAATAAGTAAATAGTGAAGTTTTTCCTCCCTATTACTTGAAATACAAGTCAGCTTTTAATAAAGAAAATGCACAAGTATAAAAAGAAAAGTAAATTTACATTAATACTGACATTTAAATATAATAACTGATATGTCAGGGTAAAAGTGAAAAAAATCAGTAAAGAATATAATTACACTTTACAAGTTCTCAAGCAGAGTTTTGAATTAATGTTTTCTTAGTAGCCAAAACCCATAATAAGATAGATAGACTGAGGTATAAAGAAATACCTAATAAAATTGTTATAACTGTCAGTCATTTTTGCAAAATCTGCCAATATATTAATTCACACAAAACAACCTAATTTCTCTACATTACCAATTTACACTAAACAAACATGTCTGTGATATTTAAAAACATGCTCTCCCAATTTGTTTTACAAACATTTCAAACTCCTCAAGAACTACTGGGAAAATGTTAGGATTAAGCATCTTTTAAAATTCAATTAAGGGAAGCCAGGATGGTTCAGTGGGCTAAGCGCTCACTTTGCAGCGCTGGGGACCGATGATCGAGTCCCAGCCCCAGCCCATGCGGACCCATGTTCTGAACTGGGAGGTTCCCCCAGTTCAGTTCTCTCTCTGTCTCTGTATCTCTCTCTCTCTCTCTCTCTCTCTCTCTCTCTCTGTCAAAAACAATTAAAAAAATTGAATTAAAAACACAGGCACAGAAAGGTTACTTAAGTTAACTGATGTCACAGAATATCTGACATTGAAGTAAGACAGCAAATTCTCATTTATATTTTTTATGCAAAGTAATAATAAGTACAGAGAAAGACTGATATGGAAAAAAAAACAACCTCACTTTTTGTAGCATTTAAATTTATACTGTATATTGGCAATGGTGATTAGCATTTGAATAAATAGAAAGCAGTGGAGCTTTTGGTCTTGGTTAATGTGATAGGTCAATAGGTTGGAAATTAAAAGATGAACTTAGATATTCATTTACAAAACCATAAAAATAGTCAGTTGTCAGTACAGAATGCCAATAAGAACTAGAAATAAAACTTAACTTTCACTCACTTTTCTTAAAGCACATATTTTTATTCCCTTAAGGCTGGGGCCTTTGCAGCCACTGCATATATTGCAGGATACAGTACCCTGTAAACTACTAAAAAATGAACATTTCATCCTTGGTTGAATATTGCTATTGCCTCTGTATTTACATTGTGCAGGTTATATAGATATAACTTATCTATTTTTCATTAAACAAAATCATAACTGGCATGTAGAGTTATGGAATTGGCTTCTTCTATATTCTTGCTGTCTTTATAAGATATGATGTCCTCATTTTAGCTTCACTGGCTTTTGGTAACAGCAGTTTTTTGTTTGTAAAATGAAACAGCACCACCTTGTATCCTGAAGTAAAGCTACAGCTTCTCTAAAACTTCGAACATTTAGGTCTATGTTTTAAATATATGTAACTGATGGTTATGTTATGAAACAGATTAAATTTAATCCAGGCCTGCTTTGTGCTAAATTGTATTATATTATTACTAAACCATTAAATTGATGTTACCATATTCAACCTCCAAAAATTATTTTTTCTCTTACTACCAAAATTTACCCTGATACCATCAAATACAGCAAAATGTTATACAGTTAATTGTGCAATATCTATCAAATTGGCAAATAACCTATAATACCTCACAAAAATAACCACTGAACTGAATGTAAGTTTTCCTGTAACCCTATTATTTAATGAATTCAATCTTTATGTGCATACAAAATAGGACAGGGTTCCTAACCTGTATAGAAGATGCTTTAGATAGCTCTGAAGCTTTCAAAGGACAGAGACAAATGCTTTGACGTGATATAAATGTATTAACTAATTTACCTAATTATAATTATTGGAGTTACCATAGCAAAAATCTATGGTATGTCTTTTTGTTATTGGTTTCTTTAAAAAAATACTATGTTTTAAAATGTACAATGAATTTACACCCTTATTTCACCCTCCAGAAAGATCTTTGGCATTTCTTTAGCATATTTTTAAACACAGTTAACTGACCACAAAAATGATCTTATGCTAATGTAGACATGGATTTTGAAACTCTTCAGCACGGTCACGAAATAGTATTCAGTCAGTTTCTATACAGGTGGAAAATCAAAGCTCAAAATTGTGTTTGTAACTTAGTAAAATTGTGAAGTATATCATGATCCACATTAGTATATTAAATATATTAAATTTTGGGGGGAAGCCAGGATGGCTCAGTGGGTTAAGCACTCACTTTGCAGCCCTGGGGACCGAGGATCGAATTCTGGCCCCAGCCCATGCGGACCCATATGCTGAATGGGGGAGTGCCCCCAGTTCAGTTCTCACTGGGGTGAGACCCCGGCCCAGTTCCTGCCCTGTGCAGCCCCGCCCACCTGTGGAATGAAACTATGTGGAAAAAACAATGATGTGCAACTATGGAGACTGTTCAAGGCCATACCCCTTCTCTCTATTTCTGTCTCTGAATCTCTCAAAAAATTTTTGTATATATATATATATATATATATATATATATATATATATATATATATACACATACAAATCTTATTTATCGATAAGATTTTCTGCTATCTAAACCATTTCATACTTCAAGCAAATCTAATTCACAATTTATTGCAAATATAAAAAAATATACTGTACACAAAATCTAAACTTTCTAAAATCTAATGTAGGAGTTTATGATTGCCAGAGTAATGTTTTCATTATAATTTTTGGATCAATGATTTCACGACCTTTTAAATTGTTGGCCAAAACACAATAATGTTAAATGTGGAATGAAATTTTATTTTTCTTTTGGCAAACAATACTATACTCACAGTTGCACAATTGCCAAGTAAGGATGACCTTATATTTGGGAGTTTAAGAGCAGATCCTAAGCCATAAAATCAAATTATATTGTAAGAATGCTTAAGCCCAGTCAGGTGCTTAGAATTTTATGTCCCATCCCTTTGATTGCTTCATACGTTTGTCTGTAAGAAAGGTTCACTTGTCGCATTTCTCTCTGCATTAGAAGTGCCTATTCGTGTGTGTATTCTACTTGGATGTAAAATATAATTGGATGTAAAAAATATTGTGTTGTATCTAACTTATTATTTAATACAAGTGAATGGTGCATAAAAGGTGCACAATAAATGTTTGTATGTGTTCTTTATAAATGTTTTTTAACTGACAGAATGAAGAGTATGTGATAGTAAACAGAGTTAGCAAAGATGACATTCTAAGCTTCACTCCCACTCATAATTAACAATGGTAACATTATGTACTCAATAAAAATAGAAAGGAGACTGTATCTTTTCTTATAAATGCAAGTAGCCAACAGGTGAACCATTTTCATTTGATCCATTTATTACCTATATT
The DNA here is from genome assembly GCA_004027555.1 of Craseonycteris thonglongyai. Classification (NCBI taxonomy): domain Eukaryota; kingdom Metazoa; phylum Chordata; class Mammalia; order Chiroptera; family Craseonycteridae; genus Craseonycteris; species Craseonycteris thonglongyai. The sequence continues at coordinate 11,432 of PVKE010027200.1, read as the reverse complement.
ATTTACTTAAAAGGTAATATGCATGCTGCTTACTTTTATCAGAATTAGAAAGAATGGAATTTAGGTTATGGACATTTGTTATTTTTGCAGATATGAAGGAATTATAATCTAATAGGTCATATACATTTTACTTCAAATCCAAGGGCTTTTTTTCAATATCTGTTGCAGTCATTATTATCTTCTGGGTATTAACTTAATTTAAGTTAATACCTGCTTTATCAAGAAAAAGTTTAATGAATATTTGTTAAATGAATAAATGATCTTATACAAATGTATATAATACATTAAAATGTAATACACTGTACATAGATATTTAAATAAATATGGAGTTCAAGGCTTTATGTAACTAAACTACCCTTGATACAAGAATATTTTATAAATGTATTTTGTTGTTTATATGTACAAAATTAATAATAATATTAAGTAGAGAATTTATCCAGAATTTTCTCTACATAGGAGTTTTAAGAAATGTCTGGAAACTGGAAAAAATTTAGGAGTAGTAAATGACTTAGACTCCATCAAACCATCAAGTTCCTAGCAATTCTCTCATAAGTAATGCAAGACAGTTTCTCAGTTTCCATCTTCTGTGGATCTTATTTTGACCTGATTTCAGCTCTATCTTCTTCACATTTTGATAGAAACAATCAACTCCTACATTCCACAAGTAATCTCAAAACTTTTTGGGAGTAGAAAATTAGGATGGGGGTACAATATTAAGTTATAGCATATCCATTTAATAATTGCATTAAATTATGAATATAAAATTAGATAATGTATTCAATAACTATAATTCAGAGTTGAACATGTGGTATGTTCAGAAAATAATATTTTTAAATATTCTAAACTTATGATGTCTAGGAAATGAAGGAAAGAAAATTGGAGAATATTAAGAGGATAGGATTGATTTGAAATTGAGGCCGAATCAATTGTGAATAACATTATCAAACTCTAAAGATAATAGGGAATGGAATGTGCACAGTAGTGACTTTGTAGATACAAACTGTGAGTTACACTGAATTGCTTCAAATCAAATCCTGGGGAAGACAGAGGGCAGGAAGAAGCAGAATTTAATAACTAATTTTATTATTACTTATAATTATTACTTAGAAAAAACTATTAGGTCATAACCAAAAAGAAGGGAAATTGGGGGTGTTATAGAAAGGTATTGAGTATAAAGGCAACCACAAGAAGAAAAGCACAAGCCTTCCAGATATCAAATATTAAAAAAGAGGTGTCTATTTACACTAAAAACAAAATAATATGTAAACCGTGAAAGAGTAAGTTAAACATTGAGGGGAGGAAAACAGTTGCCTCTGAGAGGAAGGAGGAAGTAGCATGAAGGGGCAAGCCCAGATCCTAGATTTCTTTGAATATACCTGTTTTGCAGATGTGATTTGGAAATCTGTATACAATTTACCTTTAATGTTGCATTTTTAAGTAAGTACTTTAAAATAAAACCAGAATCAAATGAACCTAAATGTGTATTGTTTGGTGTTACAAAGAAAGAAAATACTAAAAGTGACTTTACAACACAATAATTTGACTTTATATCTCAGAAGCTTGCATAGTAAGGACAAAAAAAAAACAACACCATGAAATAAACATTTAAGCAATTATATTTTTGTTTTAGCATTTGTATTTTTATAATGAGATATTTGTGTGATAATTGATCAAGCAAAGATAAGGCAAATGAGTTATAACTTTTTAATTTTAATTCTAAAAGTTTCAAGGTTATTGAGAACTAAAAGTCTTAGCACTGATATAAATGAAACATATGTAATAGGAAAGAGATTAAGTAAAACCCTGGAGGCCCTGAATTTGAATTAGATGCATCAGTATACACTCATGAAGAATTTTAATAAATATACTTTGAAGAAAATATTTTTGAGAAAAAATACGGTAAACAAATTTTCTATACATATCTAGAAAAAATAAAAGCTTAGAAACAATAACCAACCATTTGCAATGAATCTAAATTTGGTCTTAAAATATATATGAATATTTCATATGTATCCATATAGCTATATACATTCATATATACATACACGTGCGCGCGTGCGCACACACACACACACACACACACACACACACACACATTTGTTGTGTCACTGGAAGGAACCAGGGCTTATTGTAGGAAATACTGAGGTAGGAGACATTCAAGATGAAATGGAGTAAGTTGCCATATCAGAGAATACAGATTGTTTCAAAGATGTTGTGTACTATGTCAAAATGACTCAGGAGTCATCTTGAAAAGGATGGAACTTGAGCAAAATGTGAAGTTTTAGTAATAGTATTGAAAGCAATAGATTAAAATATACAAAATATGTTTAAAGCCTTAAGTTCCTGATGAGACTAACAAACAAAACAAAAGTTGTAGCAATTAGTTACTGTTAAAGAATGTTTTCCATTATTTTGAAGTTGGTGAAAAAGGAAAGAATTGTACACTTATTCCATCTTTTCTACAATATTCTACCACATAACCAAATACTAGATGACTACACAGAGGAATCTTCTCTTCAAAGAATCATTTCATGTAATGTAGAAAGAAACAATGAGAATTAAAATATCACTTTTTTTGGTCAAAATTAATGATCTACACAGTTATCATACACAACTGCTAATACAGAGACAAGCAAATATAATGTGCATCCTGAGGAAAAAAAATAGAATGCCACATATATAGTAGCCATACCAAATATAACAAAACAAATAACAAAAATTCAACACACACACATACACGTACGCTCATACATGCTCATGAAACCTAAATCTAACCAAGACTTTAAATCCTACTTCCTATTTATGGGAAATACAAACAATTGAAAGAAATATTAAACAGTGCCATTTAATATAATTAACAAAAATCCCAAATCTGAGAAACTGGTGGACAAAGAGCCAATTGTTTCAATGATCAATTGTTATAAATAAAACTGGGGTGCAGAGGTTGTGTGAAAGTACCTGCAGTATAAAAGAGACTTAATTATATATCCTGTTTAACAAGCAAACTATAAAAAGGAAAATATATAAATTATATGAGACATGAATATTTCAACACTGACTCAGTATTTTCAATGTTAAAGACTCGTTATTCACATATTTAGATGTGCTAATAATTTTTCCCCTTATTTGTTTTTTAGAACAATTTTAGGTTCACAGCAAAATTGAGCTGAAGTTGCAGGCAATTCTCATACACCCTGTGCTTTTTCCAGACACAGCCACGCAGACTGGGATCGTACCTTAACAAATTGGTAGGTTTGTTCCAGTTGATGAACCTACATTGATTGACCCCCTCATTATTACATTAAGACCATAGTTCACATTAGGCTTCACTCTAGGCGTCGTATATTTTGTGGGTTTTGACAAATGTATTCACGTATCTACCCTTACAGTATCCATGTAATCATGTATTCTTGTAACCAATATTATAGCACTATCAGGAATAGTTTCACTTTCTAAATACCGTATTTTCCGGCATATAAGACGACCGGGCGTATAAGATGACCCCCGATTTTTGGTTGACTTTTTTTCGTTTCAAAAGTCGTCTTATACGCCGGAAAATACGGGTATCCTCTGTGCTCTGCCTATTCATTCTCCTTCTCCCCAACCACTGGCAACCACTGATCCTTTTACTGTCTCCATAGTTTTGCCTTTTCCAGAAAGTCAAATAATTAATAGAATCCTACAGTATGCTGCCTTTTCAGATTGACATCTTTTACTTTATAATATACATTCAAATTTTCCCCATGTCTTTTCATGACTTGAAAAATAGTTTCTTTTTAGTCTGAATAATATTGCATTGTCTGGATGTAGCAGTTTATTTGTCCATTCACTAGCTGAAGTAAATCTTAGTTGCTTTCAATTTTGGCAGTTATACACAAAGCTGCTATAAACATTTGTGTACCGGTTTTTGTGTGGACATGTTTTCAGCCTTTTAAGGTAAATACTGAGGAATGAGATTGGTGGATCATATGGCCAGTCTTCTGAAGTAGTTAAAACATTTTACACTTCCCTTAACAATGGATGAAACTTTCTGTTGATACCTATCCTTGCTTAGCAGTAAATTTTGTCAGTGTTTTGGATTTTTGCCATTTTAATACCTGTGTGGTGGTATCTCTTTGTTGTTTCAATTTGCAATCTCTTATTACATAATATGTTCAGAATCTTTCATATGTTTGTTTGCTATCAGTTTATCTTCCTTGGTGAAGTGTCTAATCATGTTTTTTGGCCTATTTATTAACAAGGTTGTTCATGTTCTTATTGCTAAGTTTAAATGTTCTTTGTATGTTTTGAAAAACAGTCTTTATCAGAAGTATCTTTTGCAAATGTTATCTTCCAATCTGAGGCATATCTTCTCAGTCTTTGACAGTATCTTTCACAGTGCATATAATTTTAATTATAATGAAGTCTAGCTTTTCAATTATTCCTTTCATAGACCGTGCATTTAGTGTTGTATCTAAAAAGTCATTCCCATACTCAATGTCATGTAGATTTCCTTCTACATTTTCTTCTAGGAGTTTTTTTATTTAGGACTATGATCCATTTTTGAGTTAATTTTGTGAAGAATATCAGTTTTTTTTTCTTTTTGCATGTGATATCCAGTTGTTTCATTACAATTTGTTGGCAGTACTAACTTTGCTCTATTGTATTTTCTTTACTCCATTCTCAAAAATCAGTTCACTCTCCCTCTGTATAAGAGAGCAGGACAGAGAGAGAGAGAAATACGTAGATAGATAGATAGATACATACATACATACATACATACATATGTGATAGATAGATAATCTATTTGTGGGCCTTCTATTCTGTTCCACTGATCTGTTTGTCTATCATTTTTGCCAATACCACACTGTCTTAATTATTGAAGCCTTATAGTAAGTCTTGAAGTCAGGTAGTGCCAATCCTCCGACTTTGTTCTGGTCTTGTTTTTAAAAGAAGAATGATAATACTAAGTATTACAGAAGGGTAGACTGACATAACCACTACATTGCTGGTGAGATTATAAATATTTTAAAGTTTTTTAGATCAATTTGATAAATATCGAGTAAAGTTTATATCCTCTAATCCAGATTACCAAGTTTTTACACATACAAAACTTTGGCACACATGACAAGGTGTTTATTGTAGTCCTATTATAGCAAAACAATTATATATGAAGACAGTACCTCCTAACAAGGGAAAAATAAGGTCTGTAATAGTTACAAATCATGAAAGTGAATTATTTCTAAATGTATTAATGTAGATACATTTTAAAAATAAAATGCTTAAAAATGACATAATAGGATAATTACCCATTAAACATTAATGTAAGATTTTTAGAAATCAGGAAAAATTCTGTATTACCAAAGACAATAATTTTCTACTAGAATATTTTATAAATGTCAGTAGCATATCTCTTCTGTATCCTGTCTTGTTGGGGGCTGTTTGTTTGTGTATTTTTCCCATAATATTGATCTCCACATATCATCATCCCTCTCTGAACTTAATATTTTTTCATACTTCTTCATTTTTGCCTGCCTCCCTTGAAGTATACATCTTTCCTATAAAAAACAATATGCATTTAAAAAAAATCAAACTCAATCTCCTTCATGAAATCTTCATTCATCTAAACTCTACTACTTATCTCTAGTGTAATCACTAAAATATTAAAATCCATATTTTATCACTTATAAGTAGAATATGTTCTATATCACAATGCTTGTTCTCTAATTACTTCATATGCTCTTTGAAGAAGATACTTGGGGATGTTTATTCAGGCAGTGAACATTTTCTTGAGAATATATAAATGTGTAAAAAACAACCTACCATTAGAATCCAGATTACCAAGTGGTAATTATTGCTACTTAATTGGGAGTTTCTAGTGAATGTGAAGTTCTTAGGACTAAACACTTCAGGTTTTAGAGTAAAAACTTTTTTTCTTACTCTATTTGAATTTTGTGTTATTTCCCAAAGAAAAGATCACGTCAAAATTCAAATTTTACTGCCTAGAGTGTTTAGATTTTTGAAATCTTAAAAAAATTAAATATAAGTTCTCTATCAAAAGAAGTTAAGGGCAAGAGAGACACCATATAAGAGGAAGACATGTAAGAGGAGGGTAATGCTATTCTAATTTTCACAAAATTTGGAATTGCGTTTCAGAAACAAAATGGTGAACCTTCTTCATTAGGGCCAACGTTATAAATTAAAACTAAAATAGTCAATGCTACAAGTGGAAATGAGTAGACCAAGAAAATAATCTTCCAATGTGTTTTATTTATTTGTCAATGGAAAATACTTCTTTAATAAAGTTTTCTTTGATAAATTCCAAGAAATGCAAAAAAAAAAAATTGCCTACAGTATATCTAAACTTTATGTTCAGTGATGGAATTTATTAAATTATATCTTAAATAATTATTGTTCAAGTTTATTTCTTTTAATAGAATGAAATCTTTTATTTATCCTAGTATTTTGTATAATGTTGAAATACTTGCATAAAATAGATGTTCAATATATAGTGATGGAAGGACAACTGACTCTGGGTGTGAGATCACAATGCAATATATAGATAATGTATTACAGAATTATGCACTTGAAACCTATATAATTTTTCTAACAAATGTTACCCCCAACAAATTTAATTACAAAAATAATAATAAAATAGAATCCAAAAAGAAACAAATAAGAACTATTGAAGAAATAAAATCAAAATAAAGAGTCCAATAAATAAAATGCTTACTGGGCCTACTATGTTGAGAAAATCACATTGGTATGGGGACCCTAGATTTCAATAAAAAGTGACTATATATTTCAAAGTACTCTGCCAACAAGATAGAGCCTTTCTTCTCAAACTTTACAATTCATCTAGGAATCTTGCTAAAAAGTATTATAGATTTTGACTCAGCAAGTTTGAGTGGAGCCTGATATTTTGCCTTTCTAATAAGTGTCCCTGCTAATCTTAGGAACAAGATTTAAGAAACATATTTCTATTTTTAACATCTCTGCTACGAGGATCTTCCCACCCCCTTTTATGACTCTGACCACTTGGAACATATTAGATCATACAATTCAGTGATTAAAACTCAGACTTAAGTGTCAGGCAGACTTAGAGTTTCAACTCTAAATTTGATGTAAAAGTTACTTAACTTGTATAAGTTACTATAGCTGAAATATGCTTATACCTAAGTATGTGTGTAGGTAATAACCAAGACAAAAACAAACTAAAAAAGTTATGTAAAATAGACTCATGATTTGCTTCTAATAATAACAATAATATTACAGTATTATTAACTTAATAATAGTAAGAATCATAGTCATAGTAGAAATGGGAGAAGTGCTAGTGGTATTGAGGAATGTGATTTAGAAAATACATAACAATCATATATTACTAAATCTGGGACACCTTACCAATCTTATGATGCATATGAATATCTCTTAACTTTTTATCAAATGTCTCAATCCAGCTCAGGTAATTTTTTTACATAATTTTATATAAGGTTGGCAGCTCTCCCATACTCACAAATACATTTCAAAATTCTCCTTTAATTTTCTCTTCAGCCATCACCAAAATAATTACACCTACTTAATAAAAAGCTAATGGAAGCATTTGCACTTTTATTCCATTTTTTTTCTTAAGAAAAGCTTCCAGAGACTGCCTCTTGAGATGTGTAAAATTTTAAAATATGTTGGAAGTAGTTTCCTTCAAAATCTTTAGTGAAATTTGAAACAAAAAAAAAAATGGCAATTTAAAAATAACACTTCTCAAGCTGGCTGCTAATCACTCACCCTCTTACCCTCTTTCAGGTCTTTATAAATGTGAGATCTTCACGGCAGATAAAATATTTCATCATTTTCTACTGCCAAATATCAAGTTTATAAAGATATTTTCCCTGGGCATATGTGACTCAAATATAAATCTGTGATAACCAAAACAAACCTTTAGATTCAATGAGAAAAAAATAAAAGTGCTTTTAAGAGAACCCATATAAATGGATATTTATGTTTTTACTTCACCAACTCTATAAATAGCCTTGTCATTACAGTGAAAGGAAAACATGCTTCACTATTAATTGGCAGAGCATTTAGTTGTGGATGAATCTCAAAACACCAATAGGAGGCTCTTAGTAGGCCAACTAATATTTCTAATTCCTATTAAATTATTGACATCATTTTGTCTATTTATAACAAAATCTACAACAGTCAAGAAATATTTTTTCTTGGCTACATATCAAAATCAATAAAAAGAGAATAAAATTAGAAAGAGAAATATTATGCAAATCATATACTACCACTACTGTCACTAGTAGACATAGCATTTTGTAGGTAACCTCTTTTTTTCAGCATCTTTTATGCTTGGTAGAAAATAAATTACAGAAACCCAAGATGAAAAGTGTAGGAAAGATCATGAGAGATAAAGAGATAATACCGTTTTAAAATCGTATCTTCTAAGATATTAAGACAAATGTCATTAACGGGCTCTTATAGATTCTTAGCCTTTAATTTGGCTTCTTAATTTCATGTCAAGATAGCCAGTCTAGGGAAAGCCGGGATGGCTCAGTGGGTTAAGTGCTCACTTTGCAGCACCAGGGACCGAGGATCGAATCCCGGCCCTGGCCCATGCGGACCCATATGCTAAACTGTGGAGTGCCCCCAATTCAGTTCTCTCTCTCTCTCTCTCTCTCTCTCTCTCTCTCTCTGTGTGTGTGTGTCTCTCTCTCTCTCTGTCAAAAACAAAACAAAAACAAAACAAAACAAAACAAAATGATAGCCAGTCTTCCAAATTTTGCCAAATCCCTGAACTTTTTGTTTAGTAGAGGGTTTCTTTTAATAACAAAGCTGAAAAAGAAATAATAATAATAATCTCCAAAAAGTTCCAAAAAAGGTCTCTTCTACCTGGCATCTTGTAAAGTGTTACAAGTATTATATTCTCTTGGCCTCAGAGAAAGCTAATGGTGATAACTTAAGTTTGAAAACATAGAAAGGTTAAAGTATAAAGTCCCCCAAATATCTTATGATATTTAACTCATGTTCCAGACTTATATTTATGGCTTCAGTGGTCATTATAAGAAAAGGCAGAACAGTTTAGTGGACCAAAGTATGTGAATAGAAATCAGATGCCTGGGAAAGCCAACCTTGATCTTGCCACCTTGCAAGTCCTTTTAATCATTTTGTCTTTAGAGAATCTTAACTTACCAAATAGTATGCACCACCATACACAAATGCCAAGGTGAAAATTTATAACATATTAAGCAGAAGTCACAGTGTCATTAAGTAGATTCTGGCTCTATTATTAAACATCCTGGGCTGAGATGGAGAAATGAGAGCAATTGGACTCAACATATTTTTTTTTTAGTACGTTATATAATACACTTTGGCATATAAGTAGAATCAACCAGCTACACCTTTATACACAAAGCAAAAGCACATATTGCCATTTAGTCGTTTTGCTAAAAATGGAAAATAAATGCCTTTGTACGGTAAATGTTAATATTCTCATTCAAAATGTTCTCTTCTAAAATTGGAATCATTTTTCATTTTACTGCTTTTGTTTCTCACATTCTTTTGTAAATGGATAGCTCCAAGAAATTTCTAATGAGGTTACATTAATTTGCTACAACAAATTTAGAATTCTTAAATGTTATATATTATTTGGCTTTATATCATGCAACACATGTCATAGATGCATCATCATGTGCTATTTTGAGATATTTTTAAAAGGAAGTAAACTTTATCTCACTTGTTTTTCCATGTACCCCATTTGCTTTCTCAATATGTAATTATTAGAGTGTGTTATATTTCCAGGCTTTATGACAGATGTTTTTAAAAAATACATACAAGCTATGTCCTATGAAACTTATACTTCAGTGGGAAAGGCAAACCTAAAATGAATAAACAAATAAATATATAAATGAATAATAAGAGCACAAAAAATAGTTTTAAAAAACACCTATAATAAATAAGCATAGTTTTATAAGTTTAAGAGTAGTGAGGCATGAGTCTGAGAGAGTGAAATTTAAGCTGAGATCTGAATTTTGATGAGAAAGTAAGCATGTAAAGGACATTGCAGAGAATGCATAGCATGTGTGAATGCCTGGTGTAGAAAGCTAATATGTAATTTGGGGGAACTGAAAGGACAGTGTTATTGGCACAGTGAGTTGAGGAGAGAATGTCTGGAGATGAAGTTGAGGGTCATGTTTACTTTCTTGAAAAAAAGTCAATTGAATCACATTAAATTTTGTCTTTAACATGATGATGACATGATTAAGTATCTAGTTGCAAAATGTTATTTTTTTAATTTATTAATAATGACATACTTGAGGGCAAGAATAAAGTAGATGGAGACCAAACAGGAGTCTGTTGAAGTAGTCCAGAAAATGATAGTGGCTTGAGGTAGAGTGATGCCTACAGAAATGCAAAGAGCTATACAAAGTCAAGAAATATTGGTGCCATGAAATTGTCATAAGTATGTGACAGATTAAATATAGAGAATAAATGCAGAATGAGAGAGAATAGAGAATGAGAGAAGTGGCACGGATGATTTAAAATATCTAGTTTGAGTTTCTGAATGACAGAGGTGCCATTTATTTAAAAGCAAAAGAAACCAAAGCAAAAAATAAGAAGCACATTCTGATAGCAGAAATTAGATAAAATTTTAGCATATTTTTTTATCACTGAGAAGCATCCTGGTGACAATATCAAATGGGTAGGTGAATAACATAAGTGTACATTTTATTAATAAGTTCATGACTAGAGATTAAAATGCAGGTGAATTTAAATCAATTAGTCATTAAGAACTGATGAAAGGGGGCAGTTTTTTTCTTTTCTTTTTTGGTAGTAATTTGAGTAGAAACAGATTGGAATACATTGCACAGTAAAGATAAACTGAATAAGTGAGAACAGTCATTCCATGAAGAAAAGCATAAGGGTTTTATACATGAGTGTGTGTAAGCTTTGTCAAACAGAGGTTTTTACTTGTTTTTGTTTTTTTTAATATGGGGGGAGGGACATACCAAGACCCATTTGAATACTGGAATAATTCTATTAGAAGGGAAAGACAAAACAGAGAAAACAAGGGAATGAAGAAACAAGTTTTAAAAAAGGTATCAAAATTGGGAACAATTGTGCAAAGACAAGGTCTGTTGGGTCAAAGGCATAGCACGTGGTAAGAAAGGAATGGTGATTTTTAAATAATTAATGAATTACTTTGACTATAAAATAATCCTTCTTATAGTTACCCTATTTAAGAGTATACCTATGATAAGTCATCTCCTGCAGTTTTTTTTTTTAAGATTTATTTATTGTTTTTGACAGAGAGGGAGATACAGTCAGAGATAGAGAGAAGGGGGAGGGGGAGGGCCCAGAACAGTCTCTATAGTTGCACATCATTGGTTTTTCCACATAGTTTCATTCCACATGTGGGCAGGGCTGCACAGGGCAGGAACTGGGCCGGGATCTCACCC
>PVKE010027199.1:0-21767 GCA_004027555.1 Craseonycteris thonglongyai | reverse complement strand
TCTGTGTCACATTGATTAACTTCTGCCTATGTTGTGTGTCTTGGAACATAAAAGCAGTAGGCTTGGAATCCAACCTCTAAGTTCCTTCTGTAAAAAATAGTCCTCATGCCCTTTCCCTGTGTTAAAAGCACCTACTTGGCCTTGAGTGAGATGGTAGAGTCTAAGAAATAGAGTGGGGAAAAAAATAGAATGGAATCACTATAGCCAAGATGCTAAATTACCAAAATCAAACAGGTTGAGACAAAAAGAATCAACTTTATTCTTGTTTTAATTAGCCTGAGAACTTAATTTTTTGAATTTTCAGGTCCTACATCAATGCCTGGACATAACATCAGACCCCCAGATAACCCTCTGATTACTCCCTGAAGAGCTGACATATCCGGCCTACCTAATATCTATTATCTAGACCACCAGACATAACCAGACCCCTGACATTCATCCTCCAGACCACCTCATAACTGACTGACAAAGGTCTTAGATCAATCCAAAAGCTAAGAAGGCAAGACTGATTCTTATCAAGAATATACTTTTTACTATAAGAACTATTAGCTTTTTTCTTCTTTGGAACACTCTGGATATATCTTCTTATGTCTCTTGTTTACAAACTCTAAGAACCTTGAATAAATCTTTATTATTTACTTCTAGCCAAAAGCCTCCAGAGTCTTTTTGAGTTTATTTGACAAGCTAGAAAACTGAAAAAGGTTGGATCACTGATTATGAGGAAAGCTTGCTGGAAGGGTCACCCAAACCCTTAGAGGACTTGCACTAATAATGGGGAAAACATTATATTAAGCTATTGATATGGAGAGGGAAGATTCAATGCTCATTACTTACCGTAAGCATAACCTAAGCTATTTATATCTCTATACAGTCTAGTGAAACAATCAAAGAATCTAGCTTCAGACATAATCCTTAGCTTCTTTTGCACTTACAGAGTCAATGTAATCATTGAGGTGCCTTTGATGTTAGTGAACCAAAATGAAGGAAGAAGGAAAAAGAAAGATTATAGCCTACCTCATTTAGAAATACAAGTCATTTTTTTTTCAACTTTCAATTTCTTCTACCTCATTACTAAATTCTTTTGCACTCATCTCTAAAATAAAAAAAAAAAAGCACACTCTTAAAGTTTTGTCTTTCTCTCTGGTTTAGCCAAAGGTCAAAATTTTTCAGCATGGTGTGCATTAAAATTCTGAACATAATTTCTTCATTGTCGCCAATTAAACAAGTTATTTTTTGTGTGTATTCAGCAATAATGTTGACACTTTTCTATATACTCTCACTCTATCTAATTATTACTTTATCTAAAACTTAGTGGACTATAATTCTTCTGGTCAATTTTATAAGAATTATGGTCTTGACACCAACCTAATCTTGAAACACTTACCCTGCACTGTCATTAGGAGTCTCTCTATGGCCGTATATATTCTTATTATTGAATGACAATACACATGGATCTTGGCACTCAGCTACCTAAGTTAGTGGCAACAATATTAGAAATGGCAGCCCATTTTCCTTTCAGGGTGACAGCACTAATAGCTTCTCTTCATTTGTGCCCTAAAGGCTGACTCAGGAGATGGCATAACAGACTCTTGGAAAAGGAGTTTATCAGAGAGTAACAAAAGGAAAGTCTCCCAATACTATGCATTTTCTCTCCTTGCCAAACACTGTATAGTTTTTGGCTCTTTAGAATGATGCATAAGTAATTTTAGGGTGCTCACATGAAAAGAGGTGGGTGGCTTATTATCTTTGTTATCTACTTGTCCTGATCATTTGCTCTGGATAATAACACTCTTCAAGTCTTTTGACCTTTAAAATTCTTTTGTTACTTTTTCACATTTGATTTAATTTTCTATGCTTGTTCCCTACACTAATTTTAAAGTATTTGTTTCTCATTAAAAATATTAATTAAATAACATCAAATTAATGAGCTCATTTATCAGAACACTTCATCCCCCCACCCCCACCCCCCACCCCAAGTAGAATAAATTTCAGTGCAACTATTAAGGAAAAAAAAACTATTGTTTAAGTTCTTAAGCAGCAATTGCCCCTACATGTGTGTATACATGTATGACTGTGTATACCTGCTACCTTATAAATGTAATTATTTAAATACCAACACTAATTCACAAACTAGTGCCCCATATACAGGTAAATTACATAAAAATTAGTATATCGTGTTATTTTATTCTATTATTGTTCCCTGCATCATTTTATTCTCCAAAGGTACAGTGCAAACATACACCAAAAATTACCTAGCAGAGAGCTGATCATTTTTAGAGGAAATGAATTTTCTATTAAGCAAATTGTTTAATTTAATCAGGGGAAAGTGGGAATTTGTAATGTTCCCAGAGTTCATTGCAAGTACACAAGCAGTGAAGTCAAATTTTTTCTTTTATATTGGTTTGGCTTGCTCTTCCAGCATTTTCATGTAAGGTTTAAACATAGAAGGTATACATAAAAGATGTAAGAGGATGCTTGCAGGGATCCTGACCCTACATCTTTCCTCCGTCCATAGCTAGAGAACTTGATTCCCACTCAGCCACACCCTGAGATTCAGTTTAAGCTGTCTTTAAAAGAGAAAATTTAGTTTTGTAGATGATTCATCAGTAAATCAACTGATGTGTCCAGTTCTATTTATTGACTTCACATTATAGGAATTCATCTGAGCTCCAATAATCAGCTCCCATCTTATTGTCCAGGAGGCCCTTTCTTAAATATCTGTCCAGTATTCTACTTCTTCCCATTGCTTTATTTTTTTCCAAATATCAGAAGTATATTTAATCTATTTATGGCATTTAAGAACACGGTAATTTAAGTGACATGTTAGAACTCATTAAAATACCATTTATCAATAATATTTCATAACCTTGATCTAGATTTTATTGTCACTGTGTATAAATATATTTCCAAAAGTAAAATGCTTAATTTATATTTCTGACCTCAAAATATTTAAGCTTTAAACATAATTATGTATTATTTTGTACAAAAGCTTGAATAATGATAAGTATATTGTAATAAAATAGAAAATAAACCTTAATATGATTATTTCCCCTATGATCTCAACAAGATTGTTATTTATAGTATTTTAAAAAGCAATGATAGAGACCTTAAAAACACCAAGAATGTTGTTCCCTATGTAGTCCTCTAAAATGAGAATAAAGGAGTTCTTTTGTCTTTGTATTCCCTTCATAAAATATCTCATTTTGTTTCAAAACATATGGAACTATAATAAGCAAGTATCAGGAGGTAATACTGTAGACTCATATTTTTGATAAAGTCGTTACACATCCTATCAGATGTTCAACGAATGCTGACTTCGCACCTTGAAAACTAGGGTTAATATAAGAGACAATTGTAATATTCAGATATCAGCTTATGATTTTCTGAAAAGTCAAGACAGCACTCAGAGAATGAAAAAATAAAATCTGGGAACAATGTGCACTCTACTAGAAATTACAAAGAATAAGGAAAATTATACTCAAATATCTACAAACTTCAAAATGTGAAATGTGCTATCATCAAAATCAAATCCAAATATTCCAACCTTATGTCTCCATGTATAACAGTTTGATAATGATATATAGTTACTGTTACTTGCCATCACTAACATTTGGTCCCCTGAAAGTGGTTATTAAATAATGCATTGAGTTTCTTTGAAATACTTCCATGAAATACTAACATTTTTTGAACTCTCACTAAAAAATACTACCCTGTTTAAAAAAGAAGAAGGCGGGGAAGCCGGCATGGCTCAGTGGGTTAAGCGCTCACTTTGCAGCCCTAGGGACTGAGGATCGAATCCCGGACCCGGCCCCATGTGGACCCATATGCTGAACTGGGGAGTGCCCCCAGTTTAGTTCTCACTGGTGTGAGACCCCGGCCCAGCTCCTGCCCTGTGCAGCCCCGCGCCCACCTGTGGAATGAAACTATGTGTAAAAACCAATGATGTGCAACTACAGAGACGGTTCTGGGCTCTCCCCCTTCTCTCTGTCTCTGTCTCTGTTATCTCTCTCTGTCTGTCAAAAAACAATAAAAATAAATCTTTAAAATCAAAATTTTTTTTTTAAAGGAAGAAGGTACAAGCCTCACATGATACCAGCAACTGATAGATGGATATGATCTTTATGCAAAGGTACAAAGAGAAAAAAGAACAAGAGAATGAGATGTATTTTTATTATGGATAGATATAGTGAGCTGGCAGCTTTGAAATTTGATCTGAGCCATGGAGAAGAGAACAAGACCAAAAAAAAAATTATACTAGGAGTCATCCAGACAGCAATGACAGCTAAAAATTCAGGAAAGAATGGGTTCTTCATGATTTGTTAAAAATTATAAAGAGAAGATACACTGGGCTATCTATATATATATACCCAGAAGAGTAGAGTAAAGGATACAAAGAAGCACAGCACTTGAAGATGGTGACAATCAGAAAGCTTATGGAGAATATTTACTCAAAGTAAACTATTGCATGTGATGATTAGGAGATTACTGGAAATGTTTAAGATAGCAATTTCAATAGAGTAATTTAATGGCATCCTATACAGCTCTGTAATGTAACCCTGAATATACTTACATAAATATTAACACATCCTTTATATACCAATGTATAGAGTATATACTATGTATTATATAAGTCTCATATATTTGTATTTCTGCATGTACATCATAATATGGGAAGTACACAAAACATGCGCTTTCCACTCAGTGAATGTTCACAAAGTGAATATACTATGTAAGTAAACACATCAAGAAAAAGCATATTACCAACCACTCAAGCCCCAAACCCATCTCCTCCAGTAACTATCTCTCACACAAGGGTAATCAATAATGCATCATTTTAATATTCACAATCCATGGAACTAAATAAGTGGATTTTTTTTTCACTTTTTTTTTTTATTGTTTTTGACAAACAGAGAGAGAGAGAGAGAGAGAGACAGAGAGACAGAGAGACAGAGAGAGAACTGAACTGGGGACACTCCCCAGTTCAGCATATGGGTCCACACGGGTCGGGGCCGGGATTCGATCCTTAGTCCCTGGCACTGCAAAGTGAGCGCTTAACCCACTGGGCCATCCTGGCTTCCCCAATAAGTGGATTTTAAGTGCATAAATTTTTACTACAAAAGTTAAAAAGGGAAATAAAAGGAAAAGTGTAAAAAATGAGCATATACTACACTATCATCACCAAATTAATGAATATTTATAGTTTATATGTCATGTCAGATATGAAAATAAGCTTTAAGAAGAGGTGCCACGGAAAAAGATACAATCCTTTGCTCTATAAGAGGTTTGTAATATTGAACTACTTAGTCCCTTTGGGAATAAAGTCAAAGTTACATAACCAGTACCTAGAAAAAGACCAAAATATTAGAATATTTGAAATATTTCTTCAAAATAGGTAAGTTCGGACACTGAGATCTTTTATAAATACACACAATGTTAAAAAATTAAATTGGAAATTTATGCTTGCTAACATGGACTTTGCCAATGACACTGTAATATTAACTGCAAAAGGCCCTCAAATCTCCAACACTGTCATTCTCAGCAGACAAACTGGTCTGTTACAGAATGAAGTAGAAGCCATGAAGTTCAGATGAAAGACAATAGCAATAGAATAGACAGCAGAATATCTATTCGTGGCTTTAACTACTATTTGTGAAACAAATATCTGAAAATGCTGTCGGCTATAAGGCAGGCATGTCCAACCTGAGGCCCAAGATGACTTTGAATATAGCCCAACAAAAATTCTTAAAACATTATATTTTTTTCATTATTATTTTTTCTTTTTCACTCATCAACTATTGTTAGTGTGTTTTATGTATGGCCCAAGACAATTCTTCCAATGTTGCACCGGGAAGCCCAAAGATCAGACACCACTTCTCTAAAGTAAGTTAGTTCAACCTGTGGCCCTCAGGCCGCATGCGGCTCAGGACGGTTTTGAATGCAGCCCAACACAAATTCGTAAACTTTCTTCAAACGTTATGAGATTTTTTGCAAATTATTTTTTAGCTCAACAGCTATAATTAGCGTATTTTATAATTAGCCCAAGATAATTCTTCTTTCAATGTGGCTAAGAGAAGCCAAAAGGTTGGACATCCTGCTAATGTATACCTGCATATTCAAGTTAATGACTTCTATTAAAATTAATGCTTTATAAAGCAAGTCCTTGGCATTAGATGACCCAGCTAAGGAATCAGTGAACTTGAAGTGACAAATTGATTGGCCAACCTGCAGAGCACAGAAGATAGCAACTTTAGAGCATTTCATGCAATGCATAGACAATGTAATGTAGAATTGTATACCTGGAAACTATGTAATTTTTGCCAAACAATGTCACCTCAATAAATTTAACAATAAAAAAAAAAAGATAACAACTTTGAAACTGTTCAAACATGATGCTCTAAGGTTAATTTACCAACCCTAGCTAAAACATCAGAATTTGGAGAAATAATTCATCCTGCCTCTGGATGCACAAAGGCGTCATAAATTCTTTCCAAACCCCTTGGCCTATGTAGCAACACCAAGAAAACTTTAGTTCCCTGTTTTAATGAAGGTATCAGGGCTGTCCAGAAAGTAACTATCCATGTAATTCTTCTCATTATATTGACAATGGCTTCATTCCCTCCTCCCCACACTCCCACCTCAACCCCTGCCCCCGACAGCCCTGAATGAGTAGCTAATTCTTTCCTACCAAACAATAATATAGTATATATCTTGACTGATAAGATATCACCATGGCAACTCAGAGGTGATATCAAAGTTTCCTGAGTTATAGCTCAACAATGTGACCCGAAGTCAATGACCAGTGTTCTTTTTGTTAGATGCTCAACAGGAAAAATTCCAAATCTGTTTTATTCTATTCTAAATACTGGTAACATATTACTCTTAAATTCCAAGTAAAAGGGACTTGAGATTCCTTTGCATCATGTTGTAGTTGAGGTCAGAAAAATAACTATTTTTCTTACTGGGAATCGGTTTTTAAGACAACATGCTTTTTGGTTCTTGTTTTTTTCTTTAATCTTTTCCTCCTTCCTATGTAAGATGGAAGTCAGCCAGCCTTTACTAAACTTGCTCAACAATTATTTTCTAATGAAGCAGAAAAAAACTAAACAAGTAACTGTAAGTGGAGTTACGAAAACTCTACACTGTTCAACCTTTGGTATCCAATTATTTTTAAAACAAGAGTAGTTAACTGCCATTGAATTCTATTTTAGAAACACTTTTGTTAAAAAAAATATTTGAACATTTTTTACAGGCTGAATTGGTGGGAAAAGAGAAATCTCTCTGACTACTAAATGCATTATTTATAGGCAACACCTACAATATTCAACAACAGCAAAAAGACAAAATTTGACTATGATCTCACAGAAGGGCAAACATGGGTAGTATATGTTTAGTGCATTAACCACAATAAAGAAAAAGAAAGAAAATAGATAACCATTCCATAAAGAATCTCCTATATATGTGAAGAAATATTAGTTTGTTTAATTTATATTAAATTTTTACTAAATTTATTGATATAATTGTTCTCACTTTAATGGAAAATTCTTAAAAAACACAAAACACTATAGGCTAAAATAAAAAAATTTTCTAACTATGTAAACAAAATTAACAATGCAATTAATCATTACTTCAATATGAATTTATATGTAGAAATCAGATTTTAATTTCTCCTTGACAAATGTGTCCTGACTAGGACTGATTAGTATTGGGAAAGCCACAAAAACTGGAATTACTAAAATATAAAATACTAAAATACAAATAAGCTACATACAGTTTATGTATTCCACTCAGAAAACACAGGTGACCGTCATAATCTGGTTAAATTGAGAAAGAAATTTCTAAAAATAGTACATTCTACTTTGCAGCATTAAAGATGAAAAAAAGTTAAAAACAGGTGAATTAGAAAAATATTATAGACCTAAAAAGTTGTCAATTGTAATTTAAAGTGCAAAAATTTGATTCATATGATTAATGATGATTTACTGAAATCACTAAACCTTTCAAATTCTTAAATAGAAGACTCCTCCACTGTATAGTCACATTCCTGAGACTAATATTTTAGGTGATTGCCATAAATTTAAAAAACATAAAATATGTGGGAAAGCAATGTCATTTCTACCTCTTATTCATTTGGTTTAATTTATTTTCCTTTACTGTATATTAATTTAGTGTTACAATCTAATTAACATTAGGAGATAGCAGTGAGCAGTTAAGGAAAAAATTTGAAGCAAAAGTCTCTATAATTCAGATACAGTTTTAAAAGCATTAAGTAATTAGTCAAATATACTTATAGAATAGTGAAGAGTAGCTTAATGTCTGCCAGATTAAGGGACTGAATTTTTTGGGTTCACCAATAGTGCTGTATTAAAAATAAATAAATAAATAAATAAACTTTCAAAAAAGTCTTTTCTTACTAGAACTAACAGGTATTATTCTATTTTTCTAATGGGAAAATATATAATGAAAAAACCAATATCTTTATATGTTACATTACATAGTTTTTGCTCTTAAAGCTAACTTAATTTAGAATAGCTAGAAATAGAATCTATTAAAATTGAAGCAATAAAATAATATTAGCAAAAGCAAACATTGACAAATAGGTATTATGGGCATCTGTCTTTTTATGGTCACAACCTATAGCCCTCCAGTTCACCATCTCCCATCACACACACACACACACACACACACACACACACACACCCTTAATTGTTCAAATTTCCCTTCCTCTAAGGAAACCATGCCATGTGATAAAATCTATGGGGGCTGAGCTTGCTCTTATCCAAACTATAGGAATGAGAAGGACCAAGGCCTGTTCATCACATTGACTTTAGTCAGCCCAGTCAGAGACCTCTCAGGACCTTTCTGCCACAACTGTATGGAAAGATATAGTCCTTCTATGGAAATTTCTAAGAAGTAGGATGTGCATATGGACTGTTGAGTGTCATCTCATCACTAAGTAAAAAGAATATGTTTGACTTTTTGGTGACAGTAAGAAATTATATACTAAGAGCACATTTCTTAGATATGGTTAGTATGGCTTCTGAAAGTCAGTTTTGCCATTATACATTTAGGATGCCTATTTTGAAATTTTAGGATGTTGAGGTATAAGAGGTTTGCTAAGCTGCCACTTGGGGTTTCTCACAACCTGCCCAGGCAGAATACCACTGCAATCAGGCTGAGCACATACATGTCCTATGAAAAAAATAATAATAATAAAAAAAAATACAGAGACTTGAGAAGTTTTGCCCATTTACAAGACCCAACTAGATGTATCCTGAGAGCATTTTTTATAAAAGAATTCTGTGATCTTATCAAAATAAAATGTAATTTCTCTAAGATAAATGTGTTAGAATGCTTACCTTTGTCAAGCCTCAAACAGTTCTGCGCAAAGAAAGAAAAATTTGTTTTGAGGCAAAGGAATTATATTTAAAGAAGCTATTGGTAGTATGACTAGTGATAGTTTTTGTGATTTTTTTTTACCCTCTGGAAATGAAATCAACTCTGTCTGCCATTGACAGTGAGCTAATACTATATCTCCTTGCATCTGGGTAAATTACTTTCTCCTGATGAGTCACTGATTTTGATCCATCTTTATTTGTACACATGCTCTTCCCTTTCTAGAATTCCCTTCATTATTATGCTGCTGCTTTTTCCACCTGGAAGCTTTTTATTTCAGTAATTACTTATTACCATCTTTCCAGTCTTAAAAGGTACTCATTGCTTTCGTCTGTGTTTCTACAGTATTTTCATCATATTTTTTACCTATTACTTAACTTTTTAAATTATAATTTATCAAACTTCATGTCTTTCTTCCTGCTGATTTGTGAGCTTCTTGAAAGTACTGGGCCTTCTTTAGTTGTCATGCTCTAGTTCTAACACAGTATTATTATATAATATGTACTCAATTTATATTAGTTGAGTAAATAAATAAATGAGTTATCCTTTGAAAGTATGTACAAAGTATGTGTGAATTATTAAATGAAATACAAATATCAGAAGGCCATATAAAAAATAAATAAATATATATATATGTATTTATATATTTATTTTATATGTAATTTATATACAAATATAATAAATTCATATATGTTATTATATTTATATATAAGTGTATATATTATATTTGTATATAAGTGTATATATAAATATACATATAAAGGATGTCCCCAAATTCACACAAGAAGTAATTTTAATAGAAAACACAGGTTTATAATTAAAAATTATAAATTTTCATTGCTCAACAATGAAAATGCATTGTTCTTTCATGTAGCCTCCATTTTTAATAACCCTGAACTGACAGCTGTCACGCTGTCTTTTTTTTTTCCATTGGCAACACTTTACCACACAAATGACACAAAATTCAACTCTTGCCTGAACTTTGGGACACCCTTTATATGTCATAGAGAATTAATCTTAAACCTATTAAATAAACCTATTATATCATTAGATTTTATGTAATTTTGTCTCAGAGCATATTAGTAGAGCTTTTTCTCTTCAAGACATTTAAGATGCTCTGGAAGGAACTCTGTGAATGATAATTACTAAATGTTATACCACTAATTATTAGGCATGAATAATAGGAATTTCAAAAGCAGCAATTAAAAATAACAACAGAAGACTGTAACAATTATAATATATAATGGAGAAACTATTAGTAAGATATAAAAAATAGTAAATAAAAATTCTCTGAGTTTAATTTAAATCTACACTTCCATTATATAGCTTTTTTGAGCTTCTGGTTCCTGGTTTCAAAGAGCTTGGTAACTGCTGAGTTTAATTACCCTGGTCAGCCCTCCAAGTCATTATCAGTCACATGCCAAACAATAAACAGTATCAACAGGTCAGCTTAGTGAATAATCCATTCATTTCTTAAATCAGGACCATGATTTGACTTTTTATCAATCAAACTAATGCATACATGAATAACAATGAAAATTTGCATTCTGTAAATTCAACTATAGCTAGAAAATTGAAATAGAGAAAAAAATTGAGGCTAAATATAAATAGAAGACGTCTATTTTAAAAATAAAATACCGGGGAAGCTGGGATGGCTCAGCAGGTTAAGCACTCACTTTGCAGCCCTGGAGAACAAAGATCAAATCCTGCCCTCCACCCACCCACCCCACACACACACACACACACACCTGTCCCATGAGGACCCACATGCTGAACTGGGGAGTGCCCCCAGTTCAGTTCTTGCTGGGGCCTATGCGGAAGGCTCCAGGGCCAGTTCCTGCCCACTCCTCCAGTGGAGTAAAACTATATGGAAAACTAAGGCTGTCAACTATGGAGACTTCTCTGGGCCCACCCCATTCTCTCTGTCTCTCTCTGTCTGCCTCTCAGTCAGAAAAACAAAACAAAACAATAGAAGTAAATCTTTTAAAAAATAAAATACCTGTAAGTTCCAAATATTTGGTATGAACCAATAAAAACCATGCACTAGATGCAGTGTAGAACCTGACACTTTAAAAATTGATTTATAGTAATTTGTGGAAGTCTTCAGAGTTTATTATATGTACTGTACATAAAGTAAATATGTAAGATAATCACCTTAAAAAATCTTATGCACCAAAACATTCAGTGTTCTAGAGTTCTGTAATAGTTGTCTGTACCACAGTCAGATCTATAACCTTTTGCTGTAATCCCAGAATGCTGAGTCTTTGCATCAGGTATCCTTGGTGACAGTGTGACAATGAAACAAACATTAAGAATTGTATTTTAGTTTCTGAAAGCAGGAAACAGAATAGATGAGGTGATTAGGGCATGTGAATGCAAAGGCCTGCATAACTTGACATTCATTTGAAAGGTGGAAGATTGCAGTTCTAAGGAACCTATTGCTATGTTAATCTCTCTCTGAGAAAGTGTTATGCATGTAACATTTTCAGAGCGTTGGATTTTCTAGTTCAAGCAAAAAGTAATAGAAGAAAATGCTTTCATGTCAGAGTTGGCTATTGTTTGAATTAATTTAAATAACTAAGAAATTCCCTAAATTGTGGAAGTAAAAGATATCAGACCTCTAGCTGGGAAAACAGTGCTCTAAAGTGGCATTCTAATGTACCTGATACAACAAAATGAAAATCAAAGAATTGCACATGTGAGTCACTGAAATCTCAATGTTAATCAATCTGCTATAGAGAGGAATATTGTAGTTAGAAAACAGTAGAAACAGCTGATTTCACTAAAAGCATTTAAATCAGGATTTATTGATCATACACAGAGAACTAAATTGGGAGTTATAAGAAATAGAGAGAAAGAAGAAACAGTTCCTTACTTCTCAGGGTCTCTTGTTGGACTTTATTGTCAGAGGAAAAACGATCACACATTTGGTAATGTAAAAAATATAAATATCTTGGAACTATTGTGCAGAAAGTATGGGGGGAAAGTGACTTCTTATGATTAAGAACTGTACATTTAGGGGAACAAAAAGTAGATTCTCCAAGGCAAAAAACATCTAGACTTAACTCCATAGAGGACAACGGACCTGATTGCTTATCCCTTCTTTGCTCCACACATCATATTCATTCGATTGTGTTTTGGAGCTGTTATAAAGTGACTAAGAAACATCATCTCTGAAGCACCTTAAAACTTTTATTTTATTTTTTAAGATTTATTTTTGTTTTTTGACAGAGAGAGAGACAGAGAAATACAGAGAGAAGGAGGTGGGCCCAGAGCAGTCTCCATAGTTGACAGCATTAGTTTCCCATATAGTTTCACTCCACAGGTGAACGCGGGGCTGCGCAGGGCAGGAACTGGGCCTGGAGCCTATTGCATAGGCCCTGGCAAGAACTTGACTGGGACATACCCCAGTTCAGCACATGGGTCCCCCTGGGCCGGGGTCAGGATTCGATCTTTGGTACCCGGGGCTGCAAAGCAAGTGCTAAACCCGCTAAGCCATTCCAGCTTCCCCCTTAAAATGTTTAGCTTTTGTTCCACATCTCTATATTTTACATGTGGTATACCCCTTCACAAACAAAAAGACTTCAAAAAAATGTAAAATCTGAATTGAGATTTGAACTTCTTATTCTCTCTCTCCCTTTCTCTGACTTCACAAGACCTTCCTGAATCTCAGGGGCCTAGACTCCTTGTTCACAGAAAATTAGTAACTCTTTCAACTCTCAGGTCCCAAATACACATCCTTTTGCATGGTCACTCGGGCTCTTCTCCTTCACCAATGTTAAGATAACCCTTCTTCCCAGGATTCCCTCTTTGTGGCAAATCCTTCTAACTCCTTTGGATCCCACCTCCTGACATCTCTTCAGGTGCCAGTCACTAAGGATTATTGACATTTTATCCTCTCCTTCCTTACTAGGACCTTCCCATAAACATTTCAACATCCCAAAATATCTCCTAAAATTATTTTCCTTACCTTTACTTTTTACTACAGATACCATGCTAACACGTTTATTCCCTTCATGACAATTTTTTTCAAAAGGTTGTTTCATAGTAGCACTATTAGCTTACTCCGATGGATCTAATTAATTCTGTCTGGGGGTGGAAGTTGGAAAAGTCTTCATAAACAAGGTCTTGAAGAATGAATATAAAGATTCTAGATGGTCAAGATGAGGAAGAGGATTAAATATGATGGAATCTCACATGCTAAAGTCTAGAGGCATAACAGAATGCACATTGAGTGATGGTTGGAAATGTAGATTAAGGCTAAATTGTGAACAGCATTTTAAGCCAGATTTAGAATAGTATCACTGACCTATATAAAACATCAGTGGTGAACGATATGGGTAGATTTGCATTTCAGAATAATTGTTCACAGTGGATTGTCTTAGGGCACTGAAATAAGCAATCTAGGTACAAATTCTGACTATGGCACTCTTTGGGTTACCTTCAGTAATTTATTTTGTATCTTTATGTCTCAGTTATCCTATGTTTAGTAGAAACATTAATGGCATGTACCTCAATTATTAAGATAAAAAATAATAATGCGTCTCAAGTCCTTTATACAGACAATTTTGCAACAGTAAAAATCAATAAATGTTAGCTGTTGTAATCTATTGTTTTATCTCAGTATTCATTCCAAATAAAATAATGGGAAGAGAATTACGTATAAATCACTTGTGTGTGAAGAACGTTTATGGCAGCATCACTTTTGATATTAAGATGGCAGCAAAACAACAGAGAAATTATTTTAATTTATGTTTTAGTTAATTTGTTATCCAAACAAAAATGACTTGTCAAAGTTGGGAAGTACATTTACAATGGTTTGCCAGTACACAGTCTAGGTAGAGTACATAAAATTCCCTTTCACAGAGAGACAGGATAGCACAACTGCTGACAGAAAGGAGAAGGCTCTCTCCAGGGCAACAAAGGTGAACATCTAAGCAGAAGAAAAAGGCATTCATCCTCCAGAATGGCTGGAACTGAAGTTTAATTAGAGCTTACATGAAGAGTGTGCCCTTTCAAGGGCAACTAAAAACCTTAGTGTTTCTCAAGGGATACCTGTCTTCTAATTGAGCAAGATGCCCAGTGTAGAAGATCAGAGAGGACAGTGAACTTCAATATGGGTTCAAGTAAGGTTATGAGGTCTGACGACTAAGTTCACAAACTTGCCACCATACGCTGACATTGCAACGCTGTGCAAATAACTCAGTAAGGTTTCATAACCTTGATATATCAGTGTGTCACAGCTGTGTTCGTGTCAACATGTGGCAGTGTCTTGCTGAGTGGCATTCATTGTTGTTACATGTTTTTGTGTGCTGTTGCGAGAATACATAAGCTTGAGTTTGCCAAACCTTTTGGACAGGCAATACAATGATTTAGGCCATGTTATCACTGGTGATGAAACATGAGTGCAGCAATATGACCCTGAAATAAAGCATGAAAGTACACAATGGCAGTCAGCCAATTCATGACTAAAAGAGTTCCATCAGTCCAAATCAAGCATCAAAACAATGTTGCTAACCATTTTTGATATCAGAGGGATTCTTCATTATGAATTTGTACCAACAGGACAGTCAATCAAGTTGATTTATCAGGAAGTGCTAAAAAAATTGCATGAAAAAGTTAGATGAAAAAGACAAACTTTTCACTGAATCAAGGCTCTCGCATCACAATAATACACCAGCTCACACAGGACTGTCTATGAGAACATTTTTAGATAGTAAACCAATAACTGTATTGGAACACCTTCCTTGCTCACCTGATCTGGCCCCCGATTACTTTTTCTTTAACCAAAAATACAGGAAATATTGAGAGGAAGGTATTTTGATGACATTCAGGACATCAAAGGTAATACAATAATGGTTCTGATGGTCATTTCAGAAAAAGAATTCCAAAATAGCTTTGAAGGGTGGACTGGGTGCTGGTTTCAGTACATAGCCTTTCAAGGGGAGTACTTTGAAGGGGACCATAGTGATATTCAGCAATGAGGTATCTAGTATATTTTCTAGGATAAGTTCGCAAACTTAATTGTCAGACTATGCTCAGTATGCTAAAGAAGCTGAACAAAGTTTCAGTGGAAAAGTAAATCAGATATATACCCAGTATAATGTTAGATCAATTGCTGTATGACACCCTAAATAGTGGAGGAACAAATATGGAGTAAAAACTCTTTGTGACAAAATAGGAAGTGATTATAGCTTTGAGTTAGTTGTCAGAATTACACTGAACTACTAAAGCTCCAATATTAATGTCATTATATCAAGCAACATTTAACAATTGTTAAAGATTCCTCTGAGCAATTCAAGGTAATAGGTAATATATCTCATTAATATATCAATTGAGTTCAACCATGTAATAAAGTATTGCTTAGTCAATTAGAACAAATGTGTAAGCAATTCATTGAATAAGTTAGCTCTAGTCAATAGGCAGCAAGTAAATGTAACTATTCTTTCATTTTACTGTTTTGCCTTGTGCTCCAATAAAAGTTTCATCTATACTCCTAACAGAACCCACGGCAATATCGTCACTATCAGATATTCGCAACAATCACATTTTAGGTACCAAAAGTCCATTCAAGCCTAATATAAAGCTTTGATATTATCCAATTCAGAGCTTCTCCCCTTACCCAGTTTAGTCCTGCTTCAGGTTGGGAAACCTGCACTGGGGAAGACAAGCATATCAAATCTAATTAAGTTTTAATGTGCTTGAGTAAATCCCCAAAGTCTTAAAAAAGAGAAGCTTCTTTCTTTTCCATGTGAAGTCCAGAGGTAGAAAGTCGTGGTCTGGCAGGGTAGTACCTTGTAGTCAACAGGGACTCAGGCTCTTTCTCCTCACTTGTTCATCATCCTCAGCATATGACTTCTACCTCAACTTCAGGATGCCTGCAAGAACTCAGAACAAGTCCATATTCTCCCAAACAGGAAGAATGGTGGGAAAAGGTCTGCTCACACTTCTCAGGAGTCACAGATAACATTACTGTTTGCATCCTAACAAAATTTGATCACATGGTCTCTTTTATGAGTAGTTGCAGGGAAACCAAGAAATATTGAGGGTGAAAGGTAGCCATGTACCTACTTGAATAGTAAGTAACTTATCACTAAGAAAAAAAGATATCAGATTTGGGGGAGGAGCTAGTATATTGGACACAAGGCACAAAGTTGGCTTCTTCACCATTTCCACCATACTCTACTGTTCACCATACTGTCTCTGTAACTTCTAGGTTATTATGGGTAAAGAAAAAGAAGCATCAGGCATAAAATGCATAGTCAACTGATACAGTTGTAATCTAATGTTGATGTCCTGATGAAACAAATGCCTACTATTGACTTTTCCTCTTCATGTTTCTTTTGTGGGTTCTATAGTGATCCCCACAACAAGGTTATCTGATTTTAGTTTGCTTGAGTGGGAGTTGCCTCTTCCAGCTGGCTGTGGAAATCTTACTTAATTTCAAAATTTATGACAATCTACTCTACAGCAGACTTAATCTTTGGGAATAATATCCTGCAGGTGATCCGTGAATACCTTTCAGCACAAATCACAGTTAGCTAACTTCTTTCTGTGTGGTCCATGCATGGGCTACAAAAACAGGCACATTTCCTGGCATTTCTGGTATGCTGCTCATAGGCAATATGACCTTCCCCTGCTTTTCTGTCAGGTGACTGGCCAGCCTCTAAGCTTCAGCCTTTTTAAAACATAAATCAGGTCCTAGCCTCTGCCTGCTCCAGCTTCCAGAGCTCATAGGCAAAATCTTCAAGGAGCATTCTTCTAAAGGTCCCTTACTCGCTCCCTGGCTTAAGGTGATGTTGAAGTATTCCTCTACTATATAGGATAAAGGGGACATGAGGGAATAATAATAGATCTAACAGCCTTTCTTATTCATCAACCTCTCCTGATCACTCTTCAAGCCTCCCTTCTATATTCTCTCAAGGTGACTCATAGGAAGTGGCCAGTTAGGTTTTGGCAATTACTAAAGTCATTTAGTATAGTTAATCTATTTCTTCTCTTTGAAATGTGGGGTAAGTTAACTTCTTAATTTTAATTCTTAGAGCCTCAGTTAATACAAAATAATGGGACAACTACCATTTTTTAGAATTAATAGCTTTTTTGTAATATAGCAAATTGCACATAACCAAAGTATATGACTAGGTGGTGACATACGTATACACATGGAAATATCATCATAACCAAGTTCACAATCATATGCATAACACCCCAAAGTTATGTTGGCTCTTTGAAATTCTCTTTACCTTGTGTTGCCAACCCCAGACAACTACTAATCTATCTATTTTGCAGAATAATGTTATTAATCCCATTTCATATTAAATATTCTCATTTTTATCTCTGGAAATTTTATTTTGGGGTTTTTTGTTTGTTTGTTTGTACCTTCTATGTCTCTACATAACCTTTTTTCCTTCTTATTCTTGCATATATATGTAGTAGAGCTACAATAACTGTTTTCTTGTCCTATTAATTCTATCATCTATGCCATTTCTAGGTTGTATTTCTATTGGTTGATTTTGTATTCATTATGGGTTATATTTTCCTGATTCCTTCCATGCCTGCATTTTTTTTATTATTATTATTGGATAACAGACATTATAAATTTTGACCTTGTAAGTGCTATTTTTATACTCAAAACAGTCTTGAGTTTTTTCCTGGGCTACAGTTAATTTGCTTGGAACAGTTTGATCCTTTAATGCTTTTAAGCTTTATTACATAGAAACTAGAACAGAATTTAGTCTGTGGCTAATATTAACACTTCAGAATACCCAATAGAACACGAATTATGACATTTCCCACTGTATCCAGTAGAAACTATTTCCAGCCTTGAGTAAATTCCTGGATTATTCCTTTAATCCATTCAATCCTTATGAGTAATTTTCTCTCCAAACACAGCTAAGTCCATGTGCAAATGCTAATCAGTGCTCAATTGAAGACATGACAAGAACCCATTGAGATTTCAAGAATTCTCTCTCTGTATCCCTGTTTCTTCTCCAGAACTCTGCCCTTTACCTCACAAACTCTCAATTGCATCCTGAGGTTAGAAAAACTGCTGTGGGGAAGCCGGGATGGCTCAGTGGGTTAAGTGCTCACTTTGCAGCCCTGGGGACTGAGGATCGAATCCCGGCCCCAGCCTGTGTGGACCCATATGCTGAACTGGGGAATGCCCCCAATTCGGTTCTCACCGGGGTGAGACCCCGGCCCAGGTCCTGCCCTGTGCAGCCCCGCACCCACCTGTGGAATGAAACTATGTGGAAAAACCAATGATGTGCAACTATGGAGACCACTCTGGACCCTCCCCATTCTCTCTTTCTCTGTATCTCTCTCTCTGTGTCTGTCAAAAAAAAAAACAACAACAACAATAAAAATAAATCTTTAAAAAGAAAAACTGCTGTGTTCTTACTGGGCTGCTTCACCTTGTGCTATAGCCTGGAAACTCTCTCCACATCGAAAGAAATTATAGAATTTGCCCCATTTTTTCCCCATCTTTTAGCAGCCACTGTCAATCACTACCTGATGTCTATTGACATGAAAATATTTTTTTATATATTGTATCTAGTTTTTAGTTATTTCAAGCAGGAGTATTATGGTAGGCAGAAGTCTATGATAGCCCCCATAAGATTCCCAGGCCCTGGGGTACACGTGTCCTTTTCCAGTTATGCAATCAAACACTAATCTAAGTACTGCTATGAAAGGATTGTCAGATGTAGTTAAAATCCCAAATCAGTTAATGTTAAGACAGAGAGCCTGTCTGGGTGATGATCACATACATTTTTAAATATCAGCTTTTCCTTCAGCTATTTGCAAAATAGGAATTCAGAAATATTCAAAGAATGAGAAAAATTCATACCATTGCCAACTTTACAGATGGAGGGGGACCAAATCAAAGGAAATGTAGGTGACCTTTAGGAAGAAGAAAGCTGTTCCCAACTCACAAGTAGCAAGAAAACAGGTACATCAGTGACACAGTAGCAAGGAATTTAATTCTTCCTACAACAGGTGAGCTTGTAAGAGAGCCCTGACCCCACCATGAGACCCACAGCTGCAGACATCACTTTCATTTCAGCCTAGTGAGACATGAAGTAGTGAATCAAGCCATGCTAAGCCTGTAGTTCTGACTTACATAACTGTGATATAATAAATTTGTGCTTTTCTAAGCAACTAAGTTTAATGGCAGTTTTTATGTAGCAATAGAAAACTAAAACAATGGTAAGCCTCATCCCTGTTACATTCTTTATTGAAAGTAAATTTTACTCATTAAAAATTCTCATTATGCATGTGTTTTTGCAAATGTGTACCAGTAGAAGAATATTTTTACATAAGAATAGGCTGCTTATATAATATGAGTTAGGGCAACATTTATTAATGTGTCATGTGTATTTTTTGGTCACTACTATATAAATTGTCACAAATTGGGTGACTTAAAACAATAGAATAAGAAAAGATGAAATACAGTCATTTGTGATGACATGGATGGACCTTGAGACCATCTTATTAAGCAAAATAAATCAGACTGAAAGAATCAGGAACCATATGACCTCACTTATAGATAAAATAAAACTGAAAGTAACAAAGACACAGAGACCTATAGACACACTCAATAGCTGGGTGATTGCCTGAGGGAAGGGGGGAGGGGGGAGGGAGTGTGGGGAGAGGAGGAGGGAGTGGGCACCAGCCTTATGGACACACTCACTAGTTTGATGGTTACCTGAGGGAAGGGGAGGATGGGGGAGGGAAGCGGGAGTAGAGACCGGATATATGGTGATGGAAGGAGAGCTGATACTGGGTGGTAGGCACATAATGCAATGCATAGGTGATGGGATGTGGACTTGTACATCTGGAAACTATCTAATTGTTACCAATCAAAGCACCCCAATAAATTTAACAATAAAGAAAAGAGAAAGAAAGAAATATTACTAATAGGTTTTCATCAAAAAAAAAGAAAATAAAACAATAGAAAATTATTATCTTGCAGTGCTGGATGGTAGACTTCTAAAATCAAAGTCAGGAGGGTAGCAATCTACTTCTAGGGGAGAATTATTCCTTACCTTTTCTGGCA
Organism: Craseonycteris thonglongyai; assembly: GCA_004027555.1. Lineage (NCBI taxonomy): Eukaryota > Metazoa > Chordata > Mammalia > Chiroptera > Craseonycteridae > Craseonycteris > Craseonycteris thonglongyai. The sequence continues at coordinate 1,318 of PVKE010027199.1, read as the reverse complement.
GGTATCAGCATACTTTGGCTTCCTTGGCTTGTGTCCACAGAATTCTAATGTCTGTCTCCATTTTCACATCACCTTCTCCCCCGTGTGTCTATGTCTTCTTTTCTCATAAGGATACTTGTCACTGGATTTAGAACGTCCCAAGGTAATCCAAAATTATCTTATCACCTCAAAATCCTTTACTTAGTTACATCCTCAGAGACTGTTTTCCCAGATAAGAAAATATTTACAGGCTACAGGAATCAGGACATGCAAGTATCTTTTTAGGAGGTAACCATGCAACCCACTTTATCATGTAATAAAATTATCAAAATAAATGTTCTTTCCTCAATTAATATTGATTCCTGTTTTAAGAGGCCTGAATTCAAGAGTTATTTAGATTATCAAACATATATAGACATAAAATTAGATATTTAAGCAATTAATGAAATTTATATATTTTGTTTGTTTCTTTTTTTTCCAGAACTTGAATCTATCTAAGTTTGACTGCATTCAAGGGCTGTCCAAAAATGATCCACCCATGTAGTTGTTCTTGTTATATTAACAGTAGCTGGATTTTTTTCAGACAGTCCTCATATATAATATGATAGCATTTAAAAATATAAATATACAAGGATTGTCCTAAGAAAGTCCAGCCACAAGTGCCTCTATATTTCATATTACATGCCAGGATACTTTCTGGACAGCCCTGGCCCTCATATTATATTTGTAAATGACATCATATTATATTATATATATATATATATATATATATATATATATATATATATATTATATAATCTAAGTTTATGTATATAATATGATGCCATTTATATTTGTAAATGGCATCATATATATTATATAATACATGTAACTACATATATACACAGGTGAAAATAACATCTCTAGATAATGAGATAAGATGCATTTTAATTTATTCTTTGTACTCTAGTATATTTCCACATTTTTACCTTAAGTACTAATTTTTTTAATCAAAAGAAGCAATTAATGTTGTCTTCTTTGAAAAAAAAATGGTATAATTATGTAGAGGGTTGACTGTAGCAACAGATATAAAAAATAAAATTATGGTTAAAAGCCTATTGCAATTATTTCGTCCCCCAGAGGAGCTCGAACTGAATTGCAGCAGCAGTGGAAAGGGCAGGGTCCAAGAGAGAGAAATAACAGGCTTTAGTGACCAAATGGAATTGGAGGCTGAAAGAGAAGCTGGAGATACTCAAGGGTAGGCATCAGAATGTGTCGTGATACTAACCTCTTGTCACCAAAAAATACCATGAAAAGATGTACAGGTTATGAAGTGATGATAAAGTCTACTTTGGATGGG
>PVKE010027198.1:0-21765 GCA_004027555.1 Craseonycteris thonglongyai | reverse complement strand
GAATCCCGGCTCCGGCCCAGGCAGGACCCACGTGCTGAACTGGGGAGTTCCCACAGTTCGGTTCTCTAACTGTCTCTGTCTCTGTCTCTCTCTCTATCTGTCAAAAAGTAAAATAGAAATAACTATGCACTGAAGACAAAAAGATAATTTCTCTCTATAAATGTGAAAAGATAAAAAAAAAAAAAAAAAAAAAAAATAAGCAAAGAACTCTTGAATAAAATATGCTCTTCTCTCCTACTTTGACAAGTGTACCTTGACAAACACTTCCCACAGGCCCATGCCCTGTCCACTCCTTGGACATACGGCCACACAGTCTGCTCTCAGAACAGATAAGGAAGAGAACAGTTCAGCACCTCGAAGTAGTTTCTGAGCGGTTTAGGTAGGAAGCTCTGGGGGGCTGTGTGGGTAGATCACGGTTTAGAAAGGTGCTGCCAGCTTCCTCGAGTGCTTTCCCTTGGCTTAAATGCAGCCTCACCAGTGGGGTGGAACACGCATGGAGGATCGCCAGAAAGGGGCCTTCTGCGATTTCAGATTTAGCAGGAGCCCATCTTGCCTGGGTATGTGGGGCATAATGAAACCAGAGTTTTTAGTGAGCTCCTTGCTTGATTGAAACAACACGACTTAACCCATTTTCTAAATAAACTAAGGTAAAACAATTGTAAATTTATTCAGATAAAGAAAAAATGTTATAAGTACACATTGAACCAATTAGGCTGTGTCAGCACCTGATTTCTGTGAGTCTGTAAAAAGTTACCATGTAGAGACAGGAGCCATAGGCTAACAATTGGCCAGATGTGGGCCAAGAACAACACTCATGACAAAAACAGATGGCCTTTATAGAACCCGGTGCAAAACCTACTAGTCACTTGAGAACATAGATTTGCTCTGACAGGAAAAAAAGGGAGGAGCTGACTTGTGCTGTTGAGAAAATATTGTTTTTTTCTGCTGCTATGGTTGTACATCACCTCTCCTTTTCTTCCCCTCTGGGGGACCGTGTAAAACTCACCAACTGGTGAGTGGCATAGTTTGCCCAGGACTAAGGAGATTCTAGGAATGTGAGATTTTCAGCTTAAAAATGGGAACATTTCAGGCAAACTTGGACATATAGCTCTCATTAGCTTGGGGCCTGATCCACTGAGAGGTTACTCTATAAAACCAGAAATAGGAGAAGCAAGGCAGTTTGTGCCCTGGGCAAACCATGACGGTCTAAGCTGAAGGGCTTGATGTACCAACAATTCCACCTCTTGTCTGTATGGCCTTAGCCAAGCTGCTAAACTTCTGAATGCCATTAATTTTTGTTTGTTTGTTTGTTTGTTTGTTTGCTTTCAACTTTAAAGTAGAGTGAATAACAATACCTAACTCAAAACTTAGAAGAAAAAACGTAAGGTCTAAGCAGAGTGCCCAATGTGTAAAACTAATCAAAATATTTCACTGTTGTTATTACTGAACTAAAACCTTCCATGAGAGAATGCTGCAGCCTCATACAACTCAACTATAAAGGGCAACAATTGTGTTTGGGTCAGAAGCCAGTACCAAAGTGGAGAGGGTGCATGCGGATTTGGGACGTCACACAGGAAGCATGGATGTTAATAAGGCACTCGATATAAATAAGAAGACTTGCTGAGATCAAGGTTGTTTTTTTTTTATCATTTTAATTCATTCTAATATTTAAAAATCAAGAGGATTCACAAGGAAATTGGGTTTTCTGGTCTCATTTGAAATGACAGAAGTGAATAAACCTTGGATAGCATACCTCCAGTGGGCCATGAACGCTCCATATATGGCTCAACTGACACCAAACTAGTGCACGTTTTAAATTAAGAAGACAGTCATTTGGATCCTTTTCAGATATGCGTTCCATTATATCATGAATGATCAGAGCTCAGGTGAGATACATACTGACAAGTGATAGACTTCAAAAGATCAGAAATGTAAATAAGATAGAGAAAGGAATCCAGAAGAGGAAGCATCCCCAATTTAAACAGGCCAGAGAAAATGCCAAGGGGGAGAAATGAACTCATTGCCATGAAGTAACTAACATCAAAGATTAAAAAAGAGACAAAGGAATGCCAGAGAAAAGAAGTGGATGAGATCAAAGAAGAGAGTGGCAGATTCTGTGACCTCATACATTTAACATCAAAGCAGACTTTGGAACCCCTGTGACACTAGCAAACCCATTAGTTTACCAGATGGACTATGTTGCCTGAGACTGTGACAAAAACTTTACAAAGCAATGCCTGGTTTTGTGACCACTAACAAGAGTAAAAGGCAGCATGCAATTTACAACAGCAAACAAATAGGAAAGTTCGATATAAAAGCAATTATATTGATGAAAAGGACAATAAAGCAAAGCAGATTTAGAAGAAAATTGCTAGGTTTTTTTTTTCCAATTCACCCAATATTTTTATTGGCTCTATTATGTGTGGATCACACCTCTTGTGTTAAATACTCGAAAATGAAGATGAGATTGTCCTCATTGTTCTCCTAGAAACCAGTCCCATCATTAGGTTATTCCAAAAGTCACCTCATTAACATAAACCCCGTTGTGGTGGTAATCTAATTGTGAATAAGATGCCCATTTTACCTTTAAGGATCTGAAGAGTTTTTATGAACTGAGGAGGAGAGACCAAATATTATAACCTTGCTCTTATCACTCAGGGAATTCCAGGGGTTTGGGAAGCTGTGAGCCAAGAACCATGGCCATTTATATAATCAAAATATATTTTCCATAAGTGACAATATCACAGAGGATGTATTTGTTTTCAGTGACTGGACCCACATTTCTAGAAGAAAGAAATGGTGTGTGATTTATTTTTAAGTCCACCACAGGGCCTTGAATCCTGCCTCACAGAGAGTAGAGACTCAACAACTGTTTAGTGGATTGGATTTGTACCAAAAAATTAAAATTGGCTTTTGCAATTTTTTTTATCTGAACTGGGGGCCTCACCACATTTGGGAAGCACACCCCAGTTCAGCATGTGGGTCTGCCTGGGCCAGAGCTGGGATTCGATCCTCAGTCCTCGGGGCTTCAAAGTGAGCTCTTAACCCGCTGAGCCATCCCGTCTTTCCCACAATTTTTCTTGAAAGTTGATAATAGATTGAAAAATACAAGACATTTTGGTTGGAAGCCTATGGCAACTTTAATCTGTTAATCATTGAATAAGTCCACAATATAATGGAAGCTCATTTCCAGCTCTGTAATTTCTGTACTGAAGGTGTTCGGGTGACTTCATACAGGTGATACCACTGGAAAATATAATTTTTTTAACACATCATGTATCTCTAACCTATGATGAAATATTTCAGTTTTAATAAAAAGGCAAATATCATCACCAGGATCCTAGACAACAAAGTTAGTGAATGAAGAGGTTTGTAGAATGAAGCCAGGTTTGACTTAGTGACAAAGGTTTATTCAGGAACATTCAGTTAAAAGGAAATACATGTGTGGTTATAAACACAATAGTGACATGTGAGGTGATAAAAACAATAGTTTATACAGCACAGCAATTAAAGTAACTGCAAAGAACTTCTGTAATTTTAAGATAAAAATTCAAGAAATCAAACAAATAAACAAAAGTAAAACACCATTTTTAAAAATGATGACACAATAAGAGGAATACAGAAGGACATGAACCTGAGAAGATAACTTTCATCCTTGAAGAACAAGTAAAACAGAATTTTATGTTCAATTGTATAATTAGTAGCTTTTTTAAATTTGAAAAAAAAGACATTGAAAATAGACAGTAATCATAAAATTACAGCCAATCCTATCTTAATTACCTTTTCTTTCTAATTTAATATAAATATGAATCTGGAAATGGCCAATGGGCCTTTTTAAAGGAACACCCAACATATGTAGTTCTAGCTTTCTGAAGACCAGAAAGAAACTTATAGAGGACATTGGGAAAGTTTGCCTGTTTGTTGATTCAAAATAAGAAATCACCACAGTTTAATTGTTACTTATATAAAATATAAAAATGAAATATTGCAACTTTCAGACTATAAAATACTGGAAAATGTACTATCCATACAGTTTTTATTCCCAAATCACTAGGCATAAATCCACCCAATACTGTTTTAGAAGAACCTCTTAACTGTGCTGCCAGTTAGAACGATCTTGCCAACATGTACACTCTGTGCCAGGATCTGTTCCACATGCTTCAGGTTTAGGAACACTTTAACTCTCATATTAACCCAGTCAAGCTAAGTGATTTAATAAGAAAGCATTATTGGGAAAGCTGGGATGGCTCAGCAGGTTAAGCACTCACTTTGAAGCCCCAGAGACCGAGGATCGAATCCCAGCCCCAGCCCATGAAGACCCACGTGCTGAACTGGGGTGTGTCCCCAGTTCAGTTCTTGCTGGGACCTATGTGGGAGGCTCCCGGCCCAGTTCCTGCCCTGCACAGCCCCGCACCCACCTATGGAGAGAAACTATATGGAAAACTAATGTCAACTATGGAGACTGCTCTGGGCCCTCCCCCTTCTCTGTCTCTCTCTGTCTCTGTTTCTCTCTGTCAAAAATCAATAATTAAATCTTAAAAAAAAAAGTATTATCATTATTCACGTTTTGTATATGAGGAAAGTGAATCACAAAGGGTGAGGTATTTTGCTCAAGGCCCCACATAAAGCACAGATCTGTGTTTGGGTATACCCAGAGATGGTGCTTTAGACTTTCCACTGAAAAAAACCTGAAAGACAGATGCTGCTTTAACTCACATATGTATGTTCACAGTCCTCGAGGAAGAGGTAGTTGCTGCTTTTTGGTTGGTTGTGGGCAACAGCCAGGGAAGTTTATGAGTAAGTGAGATGCAGTAGTATCTAGTGGTGGCTGATCCTTCTGGCTAACAGTTGCAATAGCTTCCCAGAAGTTGATTCCAAATTTCAACACCCATTCAGGGTTGTGAGCTGTCTTCTGTTGGTTTCTGCCTGTAACTCTCTCAGTCTACAGTCTGCCTTAATTTAATTTAGGTCACTGGATATTTTTTCTTGTCAATATGAAGCAAATTTTTTCCTTATTGACTTACCTGATAATGAACTAAATCTGTAATTAAGCAATACAATCATAATCTCAAGTTCTCAACTATTTAATAAGTTAAAAAATGCAGAACATGTTAGCAATCTACACTCATGCTCAAATGTGCAGATATGAAATGTTGCTTCTTTTCTCCAGATAGATTTGATGTGCTCATCAGCCCTCACTTACCCTGATGACAGAAGAATCTAACCTTGGTGATGAAGGATAACTAGTTAATGCCTGTTAAAACTTAGTATACTATTGTGTAAATGTGGGTCATACTGAGGTTTTCTCTTTCCCCTTCTAATTTTCTTCCTCCTGGCTAGATCACGAGCTTGGGGGACTACCAGCTGTTCACACATTTACCAGGAGCCTTGCTTCATCCATACTCTCCCTTCCTGCTCTCATAGGTTGGTGGGGGGAGGGAGTCTTCAGCAGCCTACCTTACACTAAGTTAGAGTGACCAGGTTATTCTGAAGAAGCTCTTACACATTTCTATGTTGCCACTTAGTTGTTTTTTTTTTTTGTTTGTTTGTTTAATTGGTTTTGAGAGAAAGAAAGAGAGAGAGAATGGGAGGGCCCGGAGCAGTCTCCATAGTTGTAGGTCTTCAGTATTTGACATGGTTTCATTCCACACAGGTGGATGGGGGCCGTGCAGGGCAGGAACCAGGCTGGGAGCTTCCCACATGGAAGACGCAGCCCCCCCAAGCCACCGGCCTCCCATATGGAAAGCTTGCCTCAGCAGGGCCCGCATGGGCCAGGGCCAGGACTTGATCCTCAGACCCCAGGGCTGCTAGGCAAACACTCAACCTGCTGAGCCATCCAGACACCCTCTGTTGCCACTTTCTGTATCCATAGTTAATCTGTCTCTTCCAACACACTTTGTGAGCATCAGAGGAGGAAAACTCTGTGTTTTCCAAACTCTCTGTGACCTCTGTCCACATCCATGTAAAACTTACCAGGTTTTAATCTCTCAGAGAACACCAAAGAGTAGGTCCATATCACTATCTAACTCTACTCTGGTCTCCACCAAATTTCTTCAAACATCCTCTACCCATAGTAGAACGAGAGTTTGTCCTCCTTCATGTTTTGTAATACACAGTCTCCTCCATACTATTTGCCTTCCTTAAGTCCTTCAAACACTATTATTTTTTCTGTTTAAAAAAAGTGTTTTCTCCATTTCTCTCTTTATAAACTATAGCTCTGTGACAATTTTTTTTTCTAAATGACAACCAAGAGAAGCTGAATGTTAAAAACATTTTTACAAACTAAGGAAGCTGGTCAATGTATAAATAATCAAAGTAAATTATCATAATATATTTGAAATTATAAAAAGTGAACAAGAACTTATAGCCATAAAAATATGCACGCAGATGTTTATAGAAGCTTTATTCATAGCTGCCAGAACTAGAAAATATCCTTCAGAAGGTGAATGAGGGGAAGCCGGGATGGCTCAGTGGGCTAAGCGCTCACTTTGCAACGCCGGGGACCGGGGATCGAATCCCGGCCCCAGCCCGTGCGGAACCATATGCTGAACTGGGAGCTCCCCCAGTTCAGTTCTCTCTCTGTCTCTTTATCTGTCTCTCTCTCTCTCTCTCCCTCTCTGTCAAAAATAAATAAATAAATAAAAATATATTAAAAAAAAAAAGAAGGTGAATGAATAAATAAACTGCGGTACATTTAGCAAATGGAATATTATTTAGCACTAAAAAGAAATGAGCTATCAAACCACAAAAAGACATGGCTTAAAAAACTTAAATCCATATTACTAAGTGGAGACCCTAATACAAAAAGGCTACATACTATATGGTTGCAACTGTATAACATTCTGGAAAAGGCAAAACTATAGAGAGAATAAAAAGATCAGTGGTTGCCAGGGATGGGGATTCTGCAGGGAGGTATGATTAGGTAGAGCACAAATATATGATACAGTAATGGTAGATACATGGCATTATACATTTGTTCAAACCCCGAAATGTACAGCACCAAGAGTAAACAAGTAGGGCATACTGTGGGCTTTTGGTAATTATGATGAGTCATTGTAGTTTCAACAACTTAACACATGGACCCCTCTCCTGACAGATGTCAACAATGAGGGGGGCTATGCACGTGTGAGGGCTGAGGGTATAAAGGAGACCTCTGTACATTCTTCTCAACTTTGCTATGAACCTAACCTGGTCTTAAAAAAAAAAAAAAAGTCTTCTTTGGGATGTCTGGATAGCTCATCAAGCTGAGCACTTGCTGTGCAACCTTGAGTTCTGGGGATCAAATTCAGGCCCCGCCTCATGCAAACCCATATGCTGACTTGTAGTGCAACTGGCAACCACTGGGATGGTGGTGAAGGTTCTTACCCCCTGTGTAGGATAAGCCTGGTTCATTTGTTGTCCCCTGTGGCCCCACATCTACCCATGTGGAATGAAACTATGTCAGAACTAATGATGTACAACTATGGAGACTGCTCTGGACCCTCCCCTCATCTCTCTCTCTTACCTTCTCTCAAATAATTAAAAAAAAAAATCTTTAAAAAAGTAGTCTTCCAATAAAGAATAAATAAAAGTAACAAATATTTAATTATATTTTTACATTACACATTTGTTTTAACCAATTTATAAAACAGAAATTAATATTTTAATGCAAATGCCTCAAACTGAAAATATTTGAATACTGTCATAAATCAACAAGAAAGACCTTGCAACTTATCAAAGAAATATTTTACAAGATATTTGTGGAAGTAAAAAATTCACTGATGACTTTTGCAGAGTATTTTCTAATATTTATGAGCCAATCTTAGAGTCAAAAATAAAACATCTTTAGTTTTTCTTAAAGACAAATCTAGACTGATATAAATACTTGAAAAGAAAAACAAAACTAGATCTTAAACTTTCTTATTAAAGTATGAGCACATATATAGTTAAGGTAAATGAAATAAAAGTGTAATTCAGTCAAAGAGAATCTATTAATTTGTGATCTATTACTATAATTTAATCCATCAGTAGGTTAAATATTAAACGACCTGTATTCTGTCACATAGATTGTTGAAAAGTCCACTGATAAAACTGAGCATTTATTTCTCATGTCAAACAAACAGGATTAAATCAATAAGCAAATAAATAAATTATATGTAAATGCTAATAGTAGGATACCTCTTTAATGTCAGAATTAGTATTATATGCTCTTGGAAAATATATTAAAAATACTGTCTTTTTTTACAATTATATACCATGATTATTATTATTATTAATATTGCTTAAAAACTTTGCTTAAGTTTTAGTAAGCTTTGACCATGTCAATGAAACAATTTTAAAAATTATCAAAATTGAATACAGAAAAGAGTAAAGTGTTTTAAACATGTTATGCAATTATTCCCTCAAAAATTCAATGAAATTAGATAAAAAGTATATTATTCAATATGAAAGTATATGGATTGAGAAAACAACACAACGAGTAGTTAATTTATATGACAAAATATTTGTCATTAAAATAAATTTACAATGCAAATTTTATAAAGCATGAAATTCATAGAAATTAATTTAATGATGAATATATGAACTGGGGAAAGAAAATATTAACCTTTGATAAATGGCCTTAGTAAAAATATTTTTTAAATAGAAAAAGACACTAGGCTGGCTCGCTCTCTCTCTCTCTCTCTCTCTCTCTCTCTCTCTCTATATATATATATATATATATATATATATAATCTATTTTTTTCCAAGTAAATGCATTAATGAAAATAATAAATATTCTATCAAAATTTCAACAGGCTATTTTAAATAAAATTTGAAAATAGGCAAAATGCTAAATAATTTTCTTAACAAAGTAAAGCAATAGTAAGTAGAAGAGGGCAGCAGAAATAATAGTCCTTATTATATATTACTGTGTATAAAGAAACATTTTTTTAAATTAATGTGGAACTTATAAAGAAAAATAAACATCTAGTAGTATCTAATCATCAAAGTAGAAGACATCCTGATGGGAAAACACATCCTCCTGAAATACACCCATGCTTCTATTAAAGTTTAAGTACATGCTGAACAGAACATTTCAGAGCAGTGAAAAAAACTTAGTTCCTCCTCAAATGGAATTTGGAGCAACATAATTATAGAAACTAACTTGCTTCTCTTGTATAGTAGGAATAATATTCATAAAAGATGTGGTTTGTTTTTAAATAATATTTTCATTACTAAGGTAATTTGTAATAATTTTCACTGGAAAGGAAAATGGTAAAGAAAAGTAGTATTTCATACCCTTTCCAGGAACAACCATTAACAACTTTAGTTTCTTTCCTCAAAGTCCCACTGTATGCACAATTTCTTTTTTCTATTTGATATTTATTTTATTGTTTTTGACAGAGATAGAGACAGAAAAAGAGAAAAGAGGGAAGGCCCAGAGCAGTCTCCATAGTTGTATGGCATCAGTTTTCCACACGGTTTCGTTCCACACAGGTGGGCCGGGTCTGTGCAGGGCGGGAATCACATGGGAGACACGCCCACACGATCTGGGGGCCTAACCAGGGGCCTCCCACACAGGAAACACACCTTAGTTCAGCATATGGTTCCACACTGGCAGGAGCCAGGACTCGCTCCTCAGACCCCAGGGCTGCAAAGCAAGCACTTTACCACTGAGCCATCCCTGCATCCCCCTGCAAGCACAATTTCTTATAGTTGACATCATATTTTATACCCAACTATAACGTTGCATTTTTAAATAAACATTACTCTTATCTACCCTTTTATCACCAATGTTTAATACCACTATTGACAGCTACTTCTAAGATTTTGTCATATTATTTATTGATCATTTACTTTAAAACATTGTGTAAACTATTTGAATTATTTTATATATTTTATCTTTATAAAAATGATTTGGGAACAACTAGCACAATGGTGTTTTGGCTGCAGTGAACTAAGCCTCTCTGTAGCTGAATGAAGGTATATTTTGTTGGTCATTTTGCTTTAGTTTGGCCATATTCTCTCAGAGGTTTGCATCAGAGATAAATATAAAGATGTTGATTTTCTTTTTATTTTCTCCCTTCTCTAAATTACTGTTTTATTTAGTATTAAAAAGGTTCAGAAAGGAAATAAAAAGTGTTGCAAAGTAAACTCTTAAAAAGCAATCAATTAAAGTTATTTTTACATGGGCTAATCAGTATCCTTTTAAGTGTGTAATCAAGTGGCATCTATAATTTGAACCACTTGGCTCATGCCTACAATTGAATCTACTGCAAAGCACTTGCTTACTTTTAGTTCCTATTTCTTCAGAGCTTATAACTATGTTTTGGTTTTTTTTTCTCCCCTCCTCCTCATAAAGCTTAGTTTTGGAGGAATTCCAGTACCAGGCAAACCAGGAACCTTTTTAAGGAAAAACTTCCATGGATGTATGGAAAATCTTTACTACAATGGAATAAACATAATTGACCTGGCTAAAAGACGAAAACATCAGATTTACACTGTGGTAAGTTAAAGTTTTTTCAGCTTGATGATTTCTAACCCTTTAGGATAAGTCTTGTGTGACCCACCCCAGCCTTGGTACCCCTTCATAGTATATGTATAGTATACTTTTGGAGGTTTAGTCAGCTTCCCAAGTGAAATTGGAGAGCAAGAGGAAATGCAGGACCTGGGGCAGTGTGAATTTCATTGTTGGTTGAGACAAATGCATTCCAGGTGTCTAGAAAATCTCATGTTCCTGGCTGTGAGTTTTGTGGCAGCTGTGGGTAAGGTCAGGTGTACAGTCTGCACTGTGCTAACATGATTCTCTTTATTGCTTCTGGAAAAGGCAACAATGGAGCCACAGATTCCATTGAATTCTACAGTTTGGGAATTATATATTTTTCTTTGTTGATATTTAAAATAGGGCATTTTGAATCAGAGGTTAAACTTTTGAGATTCCCTGTGCAGCATTTATCATGCTGTCAAGTTTAATAATTTTTTAATTAATTACCATTTGTCTTTCCCAATAGACCATGAGTTTTATAAGTGCTAATACTGTCTTTTAATTTTTCACTAGTGCATTCATAGTACCTAGTAGTGTTCCTTGCACAAGAATTGTGCTCAATAATGGTGTTGGTATTTCCAACTATAATTGTGGATTTGTCTATTTCTCCTTCCAGTTCTTTCAGTTTTTGCTTTATATATTTTACAGCTCTGTTGTTTGATATATACACGGTTAAGACTGTTTTGTCTTCCTTGTGGACTGGCTATTTTATTAGTGTATATATAATGTTCTTCTCTGTCTACAATAACTTTCTTTTCTCTGAATTCTACTTTATCTGATATTAAAATAACCATTTCTTATTTATTTTAATTAAGTCTTGACTTATATATATTTTTCAATGCTTTTTTTAAAAAGATTTATTTTTATTGTTTTTTGACACAGAGAGAGAGAGACAGATGGTGAGAGACAGAGGGAACGGGGAGGGCAGAGAGCAGTCTCCATAGTTGACAGCATTAGTTTTCCATATAGTTTCACTTCACAGGTGGGCGCAGGGCTGCACAGGGCAGGAACTGGGCTGTGAGCCTCCTGCAGGGGCCTTGGCAATAACTGAACTGGGGGCACACCCCAGTTCAGCATATGGGTCCGCCTGGGCTGGGGCCGGGATTTGATTCTCAGTTTAGGGACTGTAAAGTGAGTGCTTAACCCACTGAGCCATCCCAGCTTCCCCTCAATGCTTTTACATTTAATCTTCCTATAGTATTATACTTTAACTGAGTTTCTTATATCCAGTAAATAAAGTCATTTTTTAAATTCACTCTGTCAACCTCTGTCGGTTAATTGGTACATTTACAAAATGGTATACTACTCAGTGATAAGAAAAGATGAAATATGGTAATTGTGACAAAGTGGATGGACCTTGAAACCATCTTATTAAGCAAAATAAGTCAAACTGAAAGAGTCAAGAAACATATGACCTCACTTATAGGTGGAATATAAAACTAAAAGGAACAAAAAAATAAAAACTTATGGACACACTCAATTGTTTGGTGGTTACATGAGTGTAAGTGGGGAGTGTGGTTGGAGAGTGTGTGTGTGTGTGTGTGCATGTGCATGTGTGTGTGTTGGGGAGGAGGGTTGGGAGTGGGCACCAGATATATGCTGATGGATTGAGAACTGATTCTGGGTGGTGAGCACATAATGCAATACATAGATGGTGTAATGTAGAGTTTTACACCTGGAAACTATGTAATATTACCAACCAATGTCATCCCAATAAATTTAAAAATAAAAAAAAATAATTGATGTGTTTACAATTTACATTTAAGTATTAAGTTATTGATATATTAAAGACCAAATGTATGATTTTTCTATTTGTTCTCTTTTTAATTTCTTTTATCTTGTTTCTTTTTTTAAATCCCTGCCTCATTTTTTTCTCCATCTTTCTGTGTGTTTCTTGAATGGTTTTTGTAATTCTGTATTGATATATCTACTGTTTGAATTAATCTCTGTGTATAGCTTTTGTTAGTGGTTTCTTTAGCTAATATGTTAAATATACATAACTTCTCACAGTTTAGTGATATTTCACCACTTTTAGTGAAGTGTAGAAACCATAACTCATTTTATATTCCTTTACCTTTTTCTGTTAATTAAATAATTATCTTAATTATTTTTTCTATGTATTTATTATCATATCAGTGATATTTTTGCAAGTGTCAAACATAATTTAGAAAATGCAAGAGAAGAGAAATATATTGTATTCAATTATATTTTTGCTTATTGTTGTTCTGTCTTTCTTCCTGTTGAATTTTCCTAGGTACCTTCTTTTATAATCTTTCTGTTTACAGAACATCCTCTAGCTATTCTTTTAGAGTTTGTGTACTGGTGACACATGTTCTTGTTTTTCCTTTATCTTTTAAAGTCTTAATATCTCTTTTGTTCTTGAAAGATATATTTGCTGGACATAAGTTTAAGGATATATAGTTCTTTTCTGTCAACAATTAAAAAATGTTGGACCACTTTATTCGACCCTCAATAGTTTCTAGTGGAGAATTTACTATTGGTAAAAAAAAAAAAAAAAAAAAATTCCATATAGATAAGAGGTTATTTTTCTCTCACTGCTTTTAAGATCTTATCTTCATCTGGTTTTTAGGAATTGGACTGTGATATATCATGGTGTGGATGTCTTTGGGTATAGCCTTGTTGGGTTTCTCTCAGACTCTTGAATCTGTGCGCTTGTATATTTCACCAAACTTTGGAAGTATTCCTCCAACTATTTGATGATACATATTTTTTATTTATTTATTTATTTATTTGTTAACTGAACTGGGGGCCTCATTTTTTAATCTCTCTGTCTTTGTCATTTTCCCTCTGAATTCTTTTGATATGTATGTTAGATATTTTATTATAATCCTACAGTTCTCTGATACACTGTTTTCCATCCTTGGTCTATTTTGTATATTCTTTAAATTGGGTACTTTTTATTCCTAGAGCTTCAAGTTCATCAGTTATTTTTCTTATTCCTTTCATTCTCTTATTGTACACAGTTCTAAAAAATTAATTTGGTTCTTCTTTACATGTTCTATTTTCTTGCTTCAAATTTTGTTTCAAATGTACAGTGTTCCCTCGCCACTTCGCACTTCATGTTTTGCGGCTTCAGTGCTTCGTGGGTTTTCCCAAAATATTCATCAAAAAATAAAAATGAAAAAATACAACCATGTCAGCAACCACATTGCAGAAAGGAGCGTTGTTTCATGTTGATGCGCGAGAGAGAAGGATCCCTGCATGTCAAACAAAGAGATGAGTTGACTCAGAGTACATACCGGGCTCTCATAAAGGTGCGTGATTGGTTTCCGGTGCCACATCGACCAATGAGAAAATTCCTAGGGGCAAATCCTACTTCGCGGTTTTTCAGCTTTCGCGGAAGGTTCTGGTCCCCGTTAACCGCGAAAAACGAGGGATCATTGTATAATTACTCCTTAAAAGATTTTTGTTATAATGGCCACTTAAAAATATTGGTCAGATGATTCTTGTTTTAATTTATATTTTATTTTTATTGATTGTTTAAATTAAAGTTATTGAGGTGATATTAGTTGGTAAAATTCCACAGGTTCCAGATGTACAAATCTATAATACATCATCTATGTGTTTCATTGTTTGCTCACCACCTACAGTCAGGTGTCTTTCCTCACTATAAATTTGATGACCCCTCCCACCTTCTCATCTCCCTCCCTACTTACTCTCAGGTGCCCACTAAACTATTGACTATATCCATGAGTTTTTATTTCTTTGTTAAGTTCAGTTTTATATCTCACCTATGAGTGAAGTCCTATGGTTCTCGACTTCTTCTGTCTGGCTTATTTCTCTTAGCATAATGATTTCAAGGCCTATTCATATTGTCATGAATGGCAGTATTTTATCTTTTCTTATAGCTAAAGTAATATTTCAGTGTGTATATGCACCACAACTTCTTTATCTAGTCATCTATTGAACACTTTGGTTGTTTCCATGTGTTGAACACCATGAGTAATACTGTGATACAAACTGGGGTACATATGTCTTTGCAGATTAAAAGTTTTTAAATTTTGGAGTAGACACCCAGAAAAGAGATTGCTGGGTCATATGGTAACTCAATTCTTATTTATTTATTTATTTATTTTGAGAATCCTTTATATTGTCTTCTATAGTGGTTGTACTAATTTACATTCTTACCAGATATTTATGAGGGTTCCTTTTTGGTCAAAGCCTCTCTAACAATTCCTATTATAGTGTTTGTTTTATTGATAGGCTGACCAAATGTTCTGTTTTTGTTTCAAATGATGAGTATAGTCAGCCTAATCTCACTGGGCTAAATTAAAGGTTTTGTTAGTAGGATGAACATACATGCTATTTGAAATGAAAGAATGCTGCTGTTTTCTGTCTTATTTAAAATGGAATGTCTGTACTTAAAAAATGGCCATATTTTTTCAAAGTTATATAAAGATTTAATAAAACTTCCATCAAAATTTCATTCTTTTGAGAAATAGATTTTTAAAAAAATCTTCAGATTCATATGGAACCACAGAAGACTCCAAATCACCAAAACAATCCTAAGAAAAGAAGAAGAAGAAGAAGAAGAGGAAGAAGAAGAAGAAGAAGAAGAAGAAGAAGAAGAAGAAGAAGGAAGAAGGAAGAAGGAAGAAGGAAGAAGGAAGAAGGAAGAAAGAAAGAAGGAAGAAGAAGAAGAAGAAAGGTTGGAGCCATCATGCTCCTAGAAGAAGAAGAAGAAGAAGAGAGAAGGGAGGAGGGAGGAGGGAGGAGGGAGGAAGGAGGAAGGAGGAAGGAAGAAGGAAGAAGGAAGAAGGAAGAAAGAAGAAAGAAGAAAGAAAAAAGAAAGAAGAAAGAAGAAAGAAGAAAGAAAGGAGAAAGAAGAAGAAGAAGAAGAAAGGTTGGAGCCATCATGCTCCCTAACTTCAAACTATACTACAAAGTGTCAATAACCAAAACAGCTTGGTATTGGCACAAAAATAGACATACAGACCAATGGAACAAAATTGAAAACCTAGAACTAAACCCACAAATACATAGACATATAATTTTTTGACAAAGAAGCAAAAATATACAATGGATAAAAGAAAGCCTCTTCAGTAATTGATACTGGGAAAATTGGAAAACAACATGCAAAAGAATGAATTCAGACTGTGAATTGTCACCATATACAAAAATTAACTCAACATGGATTAAAGACCTCCACATAAAGCCTAAAACAATAAATTGCATAAAAGAATACATCGGTACTAAACTTATAGCGTTGGGTTCAGAGAGAACTTTATGAACTTGACCTCAAAGGCAAGGGAAGTAAAAATGAAAATAAATTTATGGGACTATATCAAACTAAAAAGCTTCTGCATAGTAAAGAAAACCATGAACAAAGTAAAAAGAACACCAGTTGAATGGGAGAAAATATTTGCAAATAATGCCTCTGATCAGGGGCTAATATCTAAAATATATAAAGAACACATACAACAAAAAATAAACAATCCAATTAAAAAATGGGCAGACCTGATTAGACACTTCTCTCATGAAGACATACAAATGCCAACGGATATATGAAAAAATGCTCAACATCGCTAGCAATTAGGGAAATGCAAATTAAAACCACAATGAGACACCACCTCACACTTGTTAGAATGGCTATAATGCATAAGACAAAAAATACCAAGTTCTAGAAAGGCTGTGGAGAAAAGGAACCCTTATACACTGCTGGTGGGAATGTAAATTGTTACAGACACTTTGGAAGGTAGTATAGAGATTCCTCAAAAAATTAGGAACGGAATTGCCATATGATCCAGCAGTCCCTCTTCTGGGTATCTACCCAGAAAACTTGAAAAACTTAATTAGAAAAGATATATGTACCCCAATGTTCATTGCAGCACCGTTCATGGTGGCCAAGTTGTGGAAACAACCTAAGTGTCCTTTGATAGATGACTAGATAAAGAAGTTATGGTACATTTACACAATGGAATACTACTCACTGATAAGAATAGGTGAAATACAGTCATTTGTGACAACATGGATGGATCTTGAAACCATCTTATTAAGCAAAATGTTTCAGGCTGAAAGAATCAAGAAACATGTGACCTCACTTTTAGGTGGAATATAAAACTGAAAGTAACAAAGAAACAAAAGCTCGTGGACACAGCCAATAGTTCAGTGGTTACCTGCGAGTAAAGGGGAAGGAGGGTGGGAGAGAGGGGGTGGGAAAGTTGGAGGGGGCATCAAACATATGGTGATGGAAAGAGAGCTGATTCTGGGTGGTGAGCACATAATGTAACACATAAACAATATAATGTAGATTTGTACACCTGGAACCTATATAATTGTTACCAACCAATGTCACCCCAATAAATTTAACAATAAAAAATAAAAATAAATAGATAAACCAATTAAATTTAAGAAATTGGGATGTCTGGTTAGCCTACTTATTGAAGATAGTTCTAGCAGGTGTGAGAAAATATTTTGTTGTAGTTTTGATTTGCATTTCTCCAATACCTAGTCAAGTTGAACATTTTTTGTTTGTTTTATAATTTTTGTGTCTGGTGACCATATCTATGTCTTACTGGGAAAGTATCTGTTCAGGTCCTCTGCCCATTTTTTAATTTGATTATACATTTTTTGTTTGTTTGTTTTGCTGAATTGCATCAGTTATTTATATGTTTTGGATATTAGTAGCTTACCAGAGGATGTTTGTAAATATTTTTTCCTACTCAGTTAGTTTCAGTGGCTCCTTTTCTTAGGCATGATTCTTATCTCCATACTCTTTTGGAAACATAATTCTTTACTTTAGTCCCTTTTATGTTTTTGTTGTCCTAATTTATCCCTATTATTTTTGGCTTTTTGTTTCAGGTCAAAAAGCTTCCTTCAGTATTTCTTGAAATGCTGGCCTTATGCTAGAGAATGTCCTTAAATTTCTGTATGTCTGAAAGCTTTTTATTCCTCCTTCATGTCTAAAGAATAACTGCTGGATAACTTATTTGGTGGGTAATTTCTCTTTTTCAATACTTTAAATATTTGATTTCATTCCCTGTTGACTTGTGGGGGTTCTGTTGAGAAGTCTGATGATAGCCTGATGGGCTTTTCTTTACAGGTTATGGTCTTATTTTTCGTCTGGCTGTCTTGAGTTTTTTGTTCATTTTTTTTTTTTTTACTTTTATCTTTGTCATCTTCTATATAATGTGCTCTGGAGAGGGATTTATAAAATTCAGATAGTTAGGGGTCCTGTTTCCTTCTTGGATTTGAGGTTCTAATTATTCCCATAGATTTTGGAGTTTCTCAGCTATTTGAGGAGACACTCTGTGCCTTTCTTCTCTTCTTCTCCTGGTATATCCATTAGTCTTATGTTGCTCTTTTTAATGGAATGAGACAGTTCTCATAGAGTTCTCTTACTTCTTTTAACTCTCAAGACTCTCCATTCTTTTGCAACATTTCTATATTTCTATCTTTGGTATTACTAATTATTTCCTCCATCTGGTCAGCTTTGCTTCCTATGTTAGCTACTTCATTTCATATGTATTTTATTGTGTTATTTATCTTCAGAATTTCTATTTGGTTCTTTTTTTATAGTTTCAATTTTTTTGTTAAAATATTTCTTTTATTCACAGATTAACTTTCTAAGAACATTTACTGCTTTTCTGTGCTTAACTACCTTTATTTGATCTCTTTGAGTGTTTTCAGAACTGCAGGCTTTAATTCCATGTCATTGAAATCCTATATTTTCATATCTTTCAGTTCCTTTTGTAGAGATCTTTTATTTTCTTTCTGAGCAGCTTTGTTTTCTAACATACTCTTAGCTATTGATGTACTTTTCTTCCTGGGCACCAAAGGACTTTCTCCTGGTAGATGTGAGGAAATCTTTCTTTCACTTCCCAGTAGGTTTTGTTGCAGCCTGTTACAATATTTTCCCTTGATTATTCAGTCTTCTCACACTTGGATACTTCCTGGATGGTAGACTTATCTTCTTTGACCCAGTCACTTTGGTCTCATCATGCCTCCCCTTTGGGAGTATGTGGTGGGTGATGGGGCTCTGTACCTCTGAAATCCCAGTGCAGGCAGAAGCTGCTGCACCTGTAACTGTGTGTAGCAGTTTCTCTGGACTCACCTGCTGGTATCAGAGGAAAGGATAGGGATGGGGTGTTTTGGTTAAGATGCTTATTTGTGGTGCAGGGTTATGGTGATTTCCTAGCTATAGTTGACTGTAAGTAGCCACTATGTGGAGTTGGGGTGGGTAGGCAAGCTTTGGGAGAGTGTAGGGGGAGGTGGTCAGACCCTATGTCTATGAAGTCTGCCTGGCAGTGAGGTAAGGGTGGGCTATGACTTCTGTGTGCTACAAGGTCTCCAGCTTGGGTGTTGGACTCATCTGTAACACAAACCTGTCTGTTTGTCAGAGGTGCATGAAACCAGAGAGGGCACATGCCACAGTTTCTGCCTTTCTCTTTTCACCTAAACCAGTTCTTTATCCAGGATTTTGATATTCTTTTTTCAGTGTTTCCACAGTTGTCAGTTTTCAGTCCCTAACTCACCCAGGGCTTTGCTGTACTCTGGGTGGCCTGTGTTTTCACCTCTGTTGGCTCTGTTTCTAAGTTGCCTGGGGTTACTTTGCACTTTGGCCCACACTCCCAGGCTTCCACCTTATTCCCTCTTCTGCCAGGCACTGGGTCATGTTCTGTGTCTTAGTCTCCACAGTCTCCCCTTTTATTATCTTGTGTTCACCTTGTTTTCTCTGACCTTTATATGTTTTCTTACAATGAGTGGGTCTCTTAGCCTAGGTTATATTTTGCTTAGGGATTCTCTTGTTGGTTTCGAGTTGTTCAGTTTGTTTTATTTTCCAGAAGAGGTTTCAAGTACCTCCTCTCATACTTTCAGCTTGATGACATCTTGTTAGAAAATTCTAACATCTGTGCCATCTCAGTGTTGAGATGATAATACTTTTTATTAAATTTGTGCTCTTTCTGTTTCTTAGTATAACAAGATAAATTTATATTGCAACCTAAACAGTTTAGATATTATGTTATGAAGAATCTCATATAATTTTTTTGTTTTATTTGTCTTCTTCTGATATTATTCTAGTAGAATGAAAGAGGGGTTTACCTCAATATTGCTAGGTGGTGATAGAATTCAGATTTCTCACTCAGCCTCCATTGACACCCAAGAATAGGAACTCCTAGTTACTATTCTGCAGAGTTACTACTCTGATTCTCTACTAACTCTCCATCATTCTTTCTTGCCTGGGGAACCTCATTCCTGTTCCCCATGTGTCCCCCAGTGACATTGTAGTGTGCCTGTATGGATGTATGACCTTATTATCACTGGAATATAGTAAAAGTTCTGGATCTCCACTAAGCCATCTCTAACACCAATCTTGCAGGGAATAGGTGGGGTTCCTACTGCTGCTGTGTGGTTCTACAAATCCGGGTGTCACTAGGTATGTGTTCTTCATTGATACTACAGTGAAAGGCTTGCTAATTTCTGACAAGCACTAAAGTCCAAGATCCCTACTTGGTCTTTTCTGACACCACCCTGAATGAGGGATCTGGGCACCTTGTATTAACATAACTGCACAGTAGTGGGGCTATAAATTTTTTGTGTGTAGTGTTTGGCAGGCATAGAACAGTTATGATCTGAAGTTTTTCTCACATACAATGCAGCCCCTTTCCTGTGCTCTGATTAGAGAGAGCAGAATTTAAATAGGAAATTTCTTTCTTGTCTGCACCAGTTGGTCTCTCTGAGCTGCTGGTTTCCTCAGCAACAAGTCTATGATATATAAGGCAAAAAGAAAATCTAGTGAACTCACCACTTTGTTACTGGAGGCTCAAGGTCCTTTTAGGTGTTAGCTCTCTTATCTCCACCAGTCAGAATTTTCTTAGGTTTGTTTTATACATAATTCCCAGGGATTTTCAGTTATACTTAGTGGTAGAAATAAAGAAGATGACTGGGTCATCTCTTAGAAAGTATAAGTCCCTTAAACTGATTAAAAAAACCAAACTTATAACCAGAGTAGGCTACCTTATTATTGATTGACAGGGAAAACCTAATTCCCTTTGTAGTCTAGTCATTTCACTATCTGGACACATGATGGAATTTAGATTACCATGACATTTATGTTTCCCTTGAAAAGTATAAGCTATAATGACCATTTTATGTTTTACAGTTGCATATGTTAACACATTTTTTAAGTGACCATTGGATTCCAAGGTATTAGGAAGGCTTAGTTGAGGGAAGTCACCTTGGGTCAAAGGTTGTCCACATCTTAAAAGTTGTATGTCAAATGTCTGACTCCTTTAGTTCCGAAGAGTAATGATGGTGCTAAGAAGCAGTTAGTCTCCTGACTTTGGTTCTAAGAGACCTAGTAACATTACATTTTCATTTCTTGATTCATGGCAAGTTTTGTACAAATATGTCCTTAAGTTGCCCATCTCCTAATTGAGCTAAGTATTTGCTTGCTAATGACATTTTTCTTGAGTCTAGTTCTGGAAATTTGAGCCACTTAAAGCATACTGATTACTATTCATTCCCTAATACCATCCCCAGGAAATATTTTATTATATACCAACTTCAGAGTTTAATCTGCTGACACAGTGAGATTGTACATTTCTAAGTTTAACTTAGATTAATGTCAGGATCATCATTATATCTGAACAGCAGGGCGGCACTACCCGCCACTGTGCTAAGAGATGACAGAGCAAGTTGAAAAACAAAGAGCTTAGTTAACATTGCTCACTTTCATTGTTCATTAACTTGGGCTTGAAAGTTTGAGAGCCTGAGCCTTATCTATAAATAACTATGATATATATGACAACATTCATACAGAAAATTTCCATACATATTATGTGTTAGAAAATTTCCTTAATGATAAGATATACTAGATAAGTTACTGAGTATACAGAGCAGAAAAGGAGAAATAAGGGAGAACAAGAAGAAAAATAAATTTCTGAGTATCGGCAGCCTTTATTATGTCCCTTTCTGACAGAGTCATTAACTAGATCATTAGTAAATAGTTTGTTTATTTTAAGCTACTATAGTACTTACCATGTTTTCTAAAATTTTGCTAGCATACTTTAATCTTCAGATTCTGATTGGTGGTATTGCTCACGAGAAGCACAGTTACCATTAATATACTTAAAAAAAAATTTCAAGAAAACCTTTACTTCACAGGTAGACCACCTTTAGTTTTAACCTATACATACAAAAGAAAAATGGAAACATAATCTTTCCAAACAGCTTAAGTAAAAATTCATGTCACCACACACACAAACATACATGTACACCTAGTGTGTGTGTGTGTGTGT
>PVKE010027197.1:0-21766 GCA_004027555.1 Craseonycteris thonglongyai | reverse complement strand
TAGAGAGAAATTATCTTTTTGTCTTCAGTACATATTTATTTCTATTTTACTTTTTGACAGATAGAGAGAGAGACAGAGACAGAGACAGTTAGAGAACCGAACTGTGGGAACTCCCCAGTTCAGCACGTGGGTCCTGCCTGGGCCGGAGCCGGGATTCGATCCTCGGTCCTCATGGCCTCAAAGCGAGCGCTCAACCCGCCGAGCCGTCCCGGCTTTCCCCTCCATGATGTTTTAACCCATTCACAAACTTGAGTGACAGTGGGCCTCTTCATTCGTCCATTAGGTGTCAGATCATGATTACTAGCTGCCCTCCATTTGTTCCACTCTTTTTGCATAAAGACTTTAAATGGTTTGTTGATGGAAACATCAAGAGGTTGCAACTGGCTGGTAAGACCTCCCAAGAATTACAGCTAGTTGAGTCTTCAATTCTTTGAAGTTCTTTTTTGTAGTTGCGCTAATATGTGCTCTATACTGGTCAAGCACTCATGAAGCAGGTTTTTTCAGAAGCTCTCCAGGTTATAGTCTGCAGGTAGGAAATCACTCATGCATGGCAAGCAGGTACAGGCCAGTAGGCACATGGAGTAGCTAAAGGAAGGCCTACGCCTGCCTGTTGATCCTTCCAACAGCACACTACTCCCTCTGACATGCACCAACAGCCTCATTGTCCTACACATCACCAGCCACCTCAGTCTCCTACATAAACGGACCATTTTTCTTGAACCACGGATTGAGATGGTATGAGACCAGGGCAATACAGAATAGGAACTAAGGGATTAAAAAGTACCTCTAACCTTCCGAAAGCTCCACTTCCCCCCACTTCTCTCTTGGCAATTAGCTGGTTGGCAGTGGAGGCGGTTCTACTGGCACAGACCCCACCCAGTGTCAAAGACAATTGGCAGTTGGCAAAGTGCACTCTTACCTGTTGTTAGCCTCAGCTGATTTGACAGGTCAGTGGTTGTAGCTGGGAGTGTCATGCGGCTCTCTGCACTCTCCCAGGTCCCGGATGATGGGCAGAGGTGGACAGCAACTGACCAGACATCCTGAGATTCAGCAGTAAAGTGGGTCATTTAAGCGTCCCCAGGGTTTTCTCGTGGGTCTACCACTTTCTCTTCTAACAGCTGTTGCTACCACTGAGATGTCAGGTAATACACATCACAGTCTGTGACGCAATATTTGCTCCATACGACACACAGACATTTCCACCTACTTTTGTGAGGTGTGTGGGGGGGGGGGGAGTGCATCTTATGGAGTGAAAAATAATGGTGGTTGTCAGACCTTGTACTTTCTTCATCATATTTTGATTATGCATCACTCTCCTTTGTCCTTTTATATGCTAATTAAAATTATTTTACATATTTTTCCTTTTTATTGATCCTGTTAGTAGCCTATTCAACTCTGTTGATACTGCCTATATTCACTATTAACATTTACCGGTAAGTCTGAATATCTCATCAGATTTCCAGACCAAAATTCTTTCCTAGGATAGTAGTAATTTTTCTCATATTCATAACACAATGAGATGATGGTGTTATTTCCAAGACTATTATGAATGGAGGAGAGTTTTCAATAAGGAAGGAATTAGGAAGTCGGGATGGCTCATCGTGTTAAGTGCTCACTTTGCAGCCCCAGGGACTGAGGATGGAATCCCGGCCCTGGCCCATATGTACCCATATGCTGAGCTGGGGTGTGCTTCCCATGCGGGAGGCTCCCAGTTCAGTTCTTGCCCCCTGGTTTGGCCCCTGGCTCGAGGAGGCATGCCTCCCATGTGAGGGCCCAGTTCCCACTCTGTGTGGCCCTTGCCTACCTGTGTGGAACGAAAGTGTTGAAAACAGGTGATACACAACTATGGAGACTGCTTCTGGGCCCTCTCCCTGTCTCTGTCTCTCTCTGTGTCTGGCAAAAACAATAAATCTTTATAAAAAAAAAAGGAAGAAATTAATAATATTAAGCCACAACTTGAGAAGGAAAGGATAGAGGCTGAGAAAGGGTCAATGAACCTACCTATGGGGAGACTCCTAGTTGACTCATCAGTTAGGACCAGTGATGATGGGTCATGTGGATGTCAAGGTGTACTTGAGGGAGCATAACAGATTCTATTTTTAAATTTTGCAGTGAAATGAAGATTGTAGCTTGTGGGAGGTGGGGTCAGATATGGACAAGGGAAAGTTGATTTTAGGACAAGCTACCTAAGCATATTTCTAGGCAGAAGAGAAGAAATCTGAGGAGAGGTTGAAGGACCTGCAAGGAAGGAATAAAATGAGTGTGTTTTGGAGATAGAGGGCTAGAAAATTGAGAGCATATCTATCTTCGAGAACAGTGGAGGATGCTTTGCATAGCTATTGTGAGTAGAATAAGACTTGTTTTTGTGTTGCATAATAAATTATCCCCAAATTTAGCAGACTGAAGCCAGCTTTTAATTATGCTTATGATTATATGTTGGGTGGTTTGCCTCTGCTTGGTGATATCTGGGGCCTCAGCTGATAATATCTCAAAGACTTGGAGGTGACTCAACAGCTGGGAACTAGAAGCATCTGAAAGCTCACCCACTTGTCTGACCCCTGGGCTGGAAGAATTAGGAGATTAAGACTGCCAACTGGACCCATCCTTGTGACTTTGCTTCCTCACAGCATGGTGAACTCAGAGCAGTGATACCACTTACCTGGTGACTCAAAAAAGAGTCCCAAAATGAATGTCCACCTAACAAAGTGGAGGCTGTGTTGCCTTTTAAACTTAGCCACAGAAATCATGCTGTCACTTCCACTACATTCTGTTGATTAGAAGCACAATCAGAATTCCATCAGATCTACAAGGAGGAGAGGTACCCTTCATTTCTTGGTAGTAGAACTTTGGGGTTCTAGAAGAATAAGTGGTTTGGGGGATACTGTTCCCACCCTTCTTTGGAGAATAAAATGTGTTAGAAGAATGTCACAAGAAAGTAATAAAAAGATGTTGCATACTCTCAGGTATGTTTAGTTGACTTTTTTTGTGTGTGTGTATAATCATTTAACCACTTTCCCTATGAAATAAATTCATCTAATACTTTTCTTTTCTGGCTAGTTTTGTGGCCTCCCAACGATTTGGGCACCAGTGACCAATTTTGTGGAAGACAGTTTTTCTACAGACCGTAGGTGAGGGGAATGGTTTTGGGGTGATTGAAGTGCATTACATTTATTGTGCACTACATTATTATTACATTGTAATACATAATGAAATGATTATATACCTCACCATAATGCAGAATCAGCGGGAACTGTGAGCTTTGGCTTTGATATGAGTCTGAAAGGAATTGATTTATTATACTCTCTTGAAGTCAGACCTCTTTGCTAATATTAATCTGTACTTGTAGTTGCTCTCCAGTGCTAGCATCACCGCCTCAGCTCTGCCTCAGGTCATCAGCCATTAGATTTTCATAAGCAGCCTTGATCCCTTGCATGCACAGTTCACAGTAGGGTTCACACTCCTATGAGAATCTAATGCCACTGCTGATCCGACAGGAGGCAGAGCTCAGGCTGTAATGCTAGTGATGGGGAGCGGCTGTAAATACTGATGAAGTTTCGCTCATTCGCCTGTTTGCCCCTCACTTCCTGCTGTGCAGCTTGTTTCCTAACAGGTCACGGACTAGGGGGTTGGGGGATCCCTGGCATATTTTATATTAGCCTTAAGCCCCAAATCCACTAACTGTCTAAATTGGTATGTTGGGTGCCTAGCATAGGACTATGCACAAGTTGGTACATGAGTTAGGCTTTCTGATGATGATTAAACTGGTAAGCATTAATTACACACACACACACACACATACATACATATACACACATACATATATACAAACATTATATATGCTTATGTTAAAGACGTTTTACTTACTGCATTTGTAGTCGTTTGTCACTTAGATCTGTGTTCTTTTTCCCATTTATTGATTTCTATAGAATAATTGAGAATTTGGATTTTTCTCAATGTATTCTTCTTTTTTACAGGAGATGTAACATATAACTGAGAACATACCTGTGGTCATGTAGTTGACTGAGTCAGACATTGCTGTGTACTGTGTGATATGCCCTTGCACCCTTATGATCAGTAGGAGCCTAAAATAACAATAGGTCTTGACTTCTTGAAATGACTTAATCTTTCAGTTAATATTTTTATGTTTGAGTTTCTATAATTATGGCTTTTGGTTTTAAATAGCTGGTAACTACTTTCAGAGTTCTCTTACTTTAAAAGAATTTTAGTTACTAAGAGAATGTATTTTTAGTTGTAGAAGGAGATCTGAGTATTTTTTCTCAGGTGTCTTCTGATTTCTGAATTTTACTTTATCCTGCTAAGACTTTGTCATTCCAAGATGAATTTTTCTCTAGTTCATAATTCAATATATTGTACTTTAACTTACCCAGACGTAAGAATCAAGAAATGAGCCCCAAATCTTTGAGTACATATGAACATTGTCCAAGTTCACGTTCTAAAAGCTCATGTTTACTATGGGTAGAACACCCATTTAGGATCTCAGATAATGTCTGTTTACTCTTTCTTTGCCCACCAAGCAAGTAAGGGGAAGGCTAAGAACAAAAAGGAAGACATAAAAAGTATGAAAATCACTATAAAATAAACACTGCAGCCTTAGCCTGCTTGATGCAGCGATAAAATTTTTAGGCAAAAAAGACCACCTGTCTTATCAGGGGAGAAAATCAGATTGTTATCAAGCTTTTATACATCATCACTTTAGGCCAAAAACCAATAGAATAGTACAATACATGCAGTGTACTCAAGGAAAGTAATTCTGAGCCAAAGAGTTTGTTCCCTTCAGTTATAAAGGTCCCATATTAACTGTTATGTACAGGAAGCCCTGAGGGAATATTTTTCTCATGATTCCTCTGAGAAATCTGTAAAAAAAGCAAAACAAAACTTCCAAGAACCAGAATCAGTACAGAGGCATAGATATAAGTACTGATTTTTATTAAAAGGCAAACCTATGCCAATCATCTGGAATACTTATCTTACAACATACTACTAAGAATGTTAACTAGACGGTCAAATGGTTTTTAAACAATCTGTTTAGCTTCCCTATAGTATATTTTTCAGTTTGAAGGTAAAATTTTATAACAGCATATTTAATGAAGCCATGGTGTAGGTTCTTAAAATATCAAAGATATATTGATGGGAGCAATATGGCTGGGTCTGGAATTGTGTCCTTAAGAAAGAAACAATAGAAAGTCTTGGTAATGGATATAAAATGCATCTATTAACTCTTTAGTTGTGAATTCTGAGATTTGAGGGGTATTAGTATGCTCAGAATACTTTCAGTGAAATTGAACACTTAGCTATATGTTTATGTATGAGAAAATGTGTCTGAAATTGTAGTCAAGTACACTTGTAGACTTGGTCTCTTAAAACATGCATTACCCATTTGTGATTTGATGTTAATTCCTATGCATTTTAAGGACTCCTACTGACCCCTAAGTTACATTTAAAATGCTGTATTCTAAGGCATTCTCACTGGATTGAGAAATGATTGAGGACTGTTCTAGAGATGGTAGAATGTAGAGATTTGGCTTTTAGATTCTGGCTTACCCTAGACCACCAGGGGTTTCCAAACTAAGACCCGCGGGCCGGGCCCTCTCATCTGGCCTGTGGAGACCTTTTTATCTGAATAAAACAATATTAAATAAATAATTAAAAACAACATTTGTGTTTTGATTTTTTTTATTTGGACCTTGAGTGTGTAGTCGGCCCCCAAACTGCTGTTTGATAGTTAATGCAGCCTGTTAAGGCTGAAAAGTTTGGAGACCCCTGCCCTAGACTGTGGTTTGCATTTCTACCATGGGCTCTTATTCTCAATGGTCTCTTCTAGAAAAGTGGGAATGTCAACATCAGTATATTTTAGAAAAACTTTTCTATAGCTACAAAATTAGAGCACTAAAATGACAAGAAGTCTAGATTATTGGTTATAAAGGCAGAAGAAATCCTTTTTTATTTTTATTTTATCTTTGTCTAGGATGAGAGTCCAACTTGGTAAATGTATAGAGCTATTAGTATACTTTAACCTACATGGTTGTGGATCCCATGATTGCTGTGTTCAGGATCTTACAAATATTAATATCCTTCTTACCAGTTTGCCTTAAGTACTACACATTTGAATTTTGCAGTGTAATAAAAGCATAATTTTTTATTAACACTATACAATTCTCTCAGCACTGTTTTTATATGACATTACTTGGGATGCATTTAGATTATTCAGTTTTTTCATATCTGGCCATGACAGAAAAAATGGAAATCTAAGGATACATTGTATTGTTAAATTTTTCTCACTAGTAACAATACAAGTCTAAACTTTCACAACTCTTACGACTCTTTGTAGTTTGATCCCAAAGTGCTATTTTTATTTTCTTTCTTTGCATCAAATAGAACTATTTGTTTTGCCATAAACATGCCTTCTTACTGTTTTAATTTTCCTCATTCTGTCTCTTTTTCCTTCTGGGCTTTCTTCTATTTTTCTGTTAGATTATAGTATTGACTCAGAATTTAATTTTAGCCCACATCTTGTACTGGTAAATCCTTTCCCACTTCTTCACATCATACCTGGGAATAGAGAACAACCTCCCTCCCATTCATTTCTGTCTCTCTTGTATCCTGTTCTCATGCTTTTTGTCCTGTATTTATTATCTGTTGTGATTCAGGTACTATATACCAGGAACACTGTCCCTGTCCTTGTAATGTTTATAATTTCATGAGAAAGACAAAACAGAATATGAATAATTAAAATACATTGTATTGTGTTATGTAACAGAAGTGTAACAGAAAACAATGAAGCATTATAGAAATGCATAAGAGAAGCACAGGTTGAGCTACTCCTCAGCCAGGAAAACCAGAAAATGTTTCCTAGTAGGGGGCCTTGTTTGAGCTTATCCTGAAGGATAAGTAGATGTTCTTTGTATTCTAATACTTTATATACTTGAGACATTTAAAAAATAAAGAGAATATAATAGACAGATAGTTGAGAATAGTATAGAGTGGAAATAAAGTCAGATTAAGGTTAATAGCTAAAGAGTTATTAATAGAGATCTGTACAATTTGAGAGTGTTGTAGATTTGACTCTGGGTTTCTTAGTCATCAAAGCAAGGAAGGAAATGCAGTGATTTTAAGACTGACAATTATCTCATAAGATGAAAACAAACTAGCCACTGTAAATAAGAGTGTTTTTTCCTGATACCAAAGACAAATTTATCATGACCCAAAACCTTTCTTGATTTTACTTGTATTGCAAGCTAACAAGTTAGCTGGCCATAGTTTCATGGATGCTTGCAGAAGACATGAAACTCCTGGGTCATAGAGAAAGGAATTTATTAGCACCATAAGCTTCTTGGGCTTCATGTTAATACTGCTTTCTCTTGCTCCACAAACCCAACAAGAGCCATGTGGAAGTAGGGCGAGGTGGATGCTTTGCACACTATAGGTTTGTATCACAGCTAAGGAACTCCAAATTTAGGCAATCCCAACCTTTTATAAAGGCCTGCAACCAAACCTGCCTATCTTTGTTCCTGGGGGAGATGTTTATTATACTAGACAACAAACCAACCTGCCCTCTTCTCCAGAGGGAGATAGTACATCTATTTTCCAAGGCTGTTCACCTTAGAAACTTTTAAAAGATAGTCTGGAAGAAAGGGGCCCCCAATGTCTCTGTTCAAAAGATGTGCAGAACTATGGTTGGTTCTGGATCAGGATCTCTCATGAGGTTTTATAGTCAAGCTGTCAGCCATCTCAGTGCTTGACTGGACTGAAGGATCTGCTTCTCTGTTCATGCAGGTGGTGGTTGGTAGTTCTCATTTCCTCACTCCTGTTCACCACTACAGGCTTCAGTCCTTGCCACATGGACCTTCCCACTGAACTGACTGCTTACAATAGAAGCTTAGCAGAGAGAGTGAGAAAGAGGGCACCCAAGATAAAAGCCACAGCCTTTATAACCATATCTCTTGGGAATTGACATTAAATTGGAATGTTGAAAGTCTTCATTTCCCTATAAGAATATTTATATTTTAATGTTTGGCAAAACCATTAATAAAGACAAGTTATTATTATTACTATTTTTTGACATTTGACATCTGTAAATCACCATAGCTAGAGTATCAAAAACCCTTTGCTAATTGGTCTGCACCAATGAATTAGATTGCTCTTTGGGCCAGTCAGTTTTACCGTCTTAAATAGGAGTAGACAGTACCCTTAACACTGGCCTGCTGACTCATTATCTGTGTCATTAATCATAGTGGGTTGGGTAATGGTATGACAACAGTAAACACTTATATGGCATTTAATATATGCCCAGGTATGGTTCTGAGTGAGTGAGGTAGCGGCAAGTACCCAGAGAAACAATTTGCTCAATGTCACATAGCTTGTAAATGCCAATGCTGGGATTCAAATCATCATCCTCAAATTTAAACATAAGTTGGCATAAGTAATTGGCAGTAGGCAAGTGCTTGAACGTATTTGTTGGCCTTTATTAACATTTCATATTAGGTTCATAAGGTTCATTCATAAGGTTTCTCAGTCAGTGGACTGGACTTAAATCTGTAGCGCTGCTATAAAAATTGTTTATTTACCTTATGCTCAAGTAGTTTTTGTTCTTAACTTCTTAGGTTGTAAATCAATAAAAATCTTTTGTCTTTTAGAGCATTTGCCTTTGCTCCAGTTTTTCCTCTAGTGCTCTCTTCCATTCATTATTGTTACAGAGAATATTAGATGTAGTAATAACAGTTAATTTACATGCAAGAGTTTTTAAACATTTTCTCTGTCTGCTTTTGACCCTTCCCCCCAAGAGAGTTTAATAGTTGTCAGAGGCTTTATTATTGCTAATTTGGGGGTATGTGGATTCTAGGCTCTTTTTTATATCCTTATCCCTGGTTACTTAAAAAAAAAAAAAATTATTGTTTGAGAGAAGAGAGAGAGAGAAGGGGGAAGGGCCCAGTGGAGTCTCCATGGTTGTACATCATTAGTTGTGACATGGTTTCATTGCACACAGGTGGATGTGGGTCAGGAACTTGAACTGGGAACCTCCCAAATGGGAGGTGAGAACCTTCACCACCCAGCCTTCCCGGCAGTTACTAGTTGCGCTGCAGTTCAGCATGTGGGGTTTGCACAGGTTGGGAATCAAACCCCAGATCTCGCAATTGCAAGGCAAGCACTCAACTGCCGAGCTATCCCACATTCCATTCCTGCTTCCTTTTTATATTTAGTAGTAGTAAGGTTTCTACTTGGGCACATGTGATTTACTTGTAAATTGTACTTTAAATTACTAATGAGGAAAATAGTAGAGTCTTAGATTAGTATTTTTATTTACCACCTACAAGCATTTTTCACAACTCAGAAGTGGCTGTTGAATTTTAGGAAGTGTGTGTGATAAAAATTTAAATTAATAGCTTATCTTCATATTTGTTTTGTAATGTGAATTATGGTTAGTAAGGAATGGCTGTGAATTTTGTTCATGAAGGCCAATTACAGTAGATTCTTATGAATCATTGACAAACCATTTCCAACTCAGGCAATAATTTTGCTCTCTTGTATTGAGAAAATAGATATTGAAAGTGACAGTTTTTAGTTTATCTCAGAGTTTTTCCCTGATCATGCATAGCACCATACATTTAATTTATATTAGAATCCTAGCAATGAAGAAAAGGGGGACATATTTTAGCTGATGGGTTAATTCTAAAAGATGATATTATAGAAGGAGCACATAGTTTGGAATCTGGCACAGTTTTTAGAATCTGTTTAATTCTCACCCAGTGCTTTCTTCCTGGGTGGCACTGGATTAGTGCTTTACCTCACTAGGCCTTGTTTTCCTGCACTTGTTCAGTAGGAAAGACAATAAAGTATCCTAGTATTGTGCACTTCAAGTGACATCCCACCTGCCAAAAATCTAGAGTTGGGTCTTGAGCGAGCTTTTCATTTTCTTTTTCCTCTTAACCTGTCTTTTATTAGAATTTATTTTAGAAAATGTGGAGTTTCACCCAAATGCCTGAACTGGTTGAATTGCAGTCTCCCAGTGCTTGTAATTGGTCTTTATCTACTCTGTACCTAATCTCTAGAGTTCTCATCAATATACCTTTGAAATGAGACTAGCTAAAAATGGCAGTCCTTTTGTTGCGAAAATTCTCCAACATTTTGAATAGTATAGGAAATTCCTGCATTTTCTCTATTTTTTTTATTTTTTAAGATTTATTGTCTTTTTTGGGGGTGCGGGAGAGACCATAAGAAGGACGGAGAGAGAGACAGAGAGACAGAGAGAAGAGAAGGGGGTAGGGCCCAGAGCGGTCTCCATCATTATAAATCTAGTTGCAATATAGTTTTATTCCACACAGGTGGATGGGGGGTGGGGTGGGGCAGGAACAGGACTGAGGGCCTCCCCCATGGGAGGTGAGAACCTTCACCACTGAGCCATCCTGGTGGTTGGTTACCAGTTGCGCCACAGTTCAGCTTATGGCGTTTGCATAGGCCAGGTTTGGCATTCTATTCCCGGAGCTTGTGGTTGCAAGGCAAGCACTCAGCCTGTTGAACTATCCCAGCATCCCATTTCTTCTATTGAGGGAGGATGCTAACATTTTATCTTACTTGCTTTATTATATAGTACATATGTGGTTGTGATATTATGATTCATAAGGTATATGATGACTAAAACATATTTCTCATATATATTTTGTCTTCTTCCCTGGCTCACAGCTCCCCAAACCCTTGGAATTTCCTAAACCTGGAGAGCACTAAAGGCATCTTTTGTTATGTTAATGAGGTGACTTTGGGAAAGCAGCTAAGAATGGGAGCTGGTCACCAGGAGAACCAGCCTTTTGACTTCAAGGTTGGAACTTTTAGTCCCATCTCTGAACTCCAGGGAGGGGAGATGAGCTTCAAGTTTAATCAGTTGCCAGTAATCGATGATTTAGTGTCAATCATGACTATGTAATAAATAAAAAACCCAAAAGAACAGGGTTTGAAAAGCTGCCAGGTTGGTGAACCCTTGGTTGATATGGGCAGAGTGGTATACCTGGAGAGGGCATAGAAGCTCAGTGCCTTTTCCCCATGTTACATTGTTTCACAGTAAACTGGTGAGCTAGTGAGTATGTTTTTCTGAGCTCTGTGAGCTGCTCTAGCAAATTAGTTGAACCTGATGGGTACGGGGCCATGGGAACCTCGAATTAGGTATTTGATTCATTTTGAGTTGTATATGATGCAAGCTATAGATTTTTCTTTTAGTTTTTTGACATAGGGATATCTCATTTTTTCCGCACCATTTGTTGAGAAGTCTGTCTTTTCTCCACTGAGTTGCCTTTGCACCTCTGAACAAAATCAATGCTTTATATTTTCATATGAGTTATCAAATTAGTTGTCACTTTCTTTAAAAAAAATATTTTTAGATTCATTGTTTTCTACAGAGACAGAGAGAGACAGATACATAGAGAGACAGAGAGAAGCCGGGAGGGCCCAGAGCATTCTCCATAGTTGTACATCATCAGTTTTCAACTTGGTTTCATTCCACACAGGTGGGCAGGGCAAGGGCGTGGGGGGCAGCAAACAAGAAGGAAACTGGGTTGGGGGCCTCCCACCTGGGAGGCATGCACCCTCGAGCCAGGGGCTGAACCGCGGTGGTGGTGTGGGGGGAGAACTGAACTGGGGGCCTCCTGCGTGGGAAGCATGCCCCAGTTTAGCACATGGGTTCACACGGGCCAGGATTTGATCCTTGGTCCCTGGGGCTGCAAAGCGAGTACTTAACCCACTGAGCCATCCCAGTTTCCCCTAGTTGTCACTTTCTACAGCAAAGCTTGTGGGGTTTTTGTAAGGAATCGACATGAGAGATCGAGTGGCTAATCAAATGTGAGCCTTTATTGGGAGCGCTCCTGGGCGAGATTCAGCGGCCCCCGGAAGAAGATGGGGGCCGAAGAAGTCGCGCCCTGGGAAGGGAGGGGGCAACTTTTATAGGGCTCTGGGTGGGGGAGAGGTGGATCAGGTGACCAACAGAAGTCCCGCCTTCAAAAATTCCCAGGCAGGTTGCAGCCACTTGGCCACATCCTGTTTGCCTGGGGTCCCGAGGCCCACTGGCCTTACAGTTTTGACTGGTATTAACACTGAATCTATAAATCAGTTTGTGGAGAATTAATATCTTAACAATATGAGACTTTTAACCCACAAATACCATTTATTTAGGTTTTCTTAATTTCAGCAGTGGTTTTAGTTTACAGGCTTTCTCATTTTTTGTTAAGTTTATCCCTAAGTATTTTATATTTTGCATACTATTATAAATGACATTTTTAAGAATTTCTCATTTTTATTGCTGGTATATAGAAATACAATTGGTTTTTATATCTTGAGCCAATCAATATTCTGCTACCTGTCTTTACTTACAATAGTTATGGTTTTTGTAGCTCTTTTGCAGATTTCTTCAGCTTTTCCATACAGTCAGGTTGTGAGTAAAGATAGTTTTACTTATTTTCCATTGTTTGTTTATTCATTTTGCCTGATAGTGCTGACTAGAACTTCCAGTACAATGTTGAATAGGAGTGAGAGCAGACATCCTTATCTTGTTACTGATATTAGGGAGGGAAACATTTAGTCTTTCACCTTTGTCTGATGCTATCTGGGGTTTTTCATAGGTCTTTTTCCATTCCTGCTTTGTTGAGAATTTTGATCAGGAATGTGTATTGGCTATCATGAGATTAATTTTTCCTATGTTTATTAAGCTGCTTATATGGTTTTTCTTTTTTAGTGTGTTAATTATGGTAAATTACACCCATTGATTTTTGAATATTAAACCAAGTTTTTGTTCCTGGAATAGACTTGATGAAATTTTGTCTAGAATTTTAGCATGTACATTGTGAGGAAAATTGCTCTTTAGATATTTTAAAATGCCTTTGCCAAGCTTTAGAATCAAAACAATGCTGACTTTATAGAATGAGACTGGGAGTATGTCTCCTTTTCACTTTTCAGGAAGAGTGTGTAGAATTGGTAGTATTTTTTCCCATAAATAAATGTTTAAGAGAATTCACCAATTTGTTTTTTTTTTTTTTTAAAGATTTATTTCTATTGTTTTTGATAGAGAGAGAGAGAGAGACATACAGAGACAGAGAGAAGGGGGAGGGCCCAGAACAGTCTCCATAGTTGCACATCATTGGTTTTTCTATGTAGTTTCATTTCACAGGTGGGCTCAGGGTGGCACAGGGCAGGAACTGGGCCAGGGTCTCACCCTAGTGAGAACTGAACAAGAGGCACTCCCCAGTTCAGCATATAGGTCTGCATGGTCCGAGGCTGGGATTCGATCCTTGGTCCCCGGGGCTGTAAAGTGAGCGCCTAACCCACTGAGCCATCCCAGCTTCCCCACCAATTTGTTTCTTTTGTTTTTTGTTTTTTTAAAAAAAATTTTTTTTATTAATATTTATTTATTTTTATTGTTTTTTGACAGAGAGAGAGAGAGAGAGAGAGAGAGATACAGAGACAGAGAGAGAACTGAACTGGGGGAGCTCCCAGTTCAGCATATGGTTCCGCACGGGCCGGGGTCGGGATTCGATCCCTGGTCCCCGGTGCTCCAAAGTGAGCACTCAACCCACTGAGCCATCCCGGCTTCCCCCAGTTTGTTTTTTTATGGGAAAGTTTTAAATTCATTTTTAAATGAATTCAAAATTTTATTTTTAAATGAATTTAAAAATGAAATTTAAATTCATTTTTAAAAAGTTATTTAGGTATGTATTTTTTCTTGATTGGAACTGGGATGCTTTGTGTCTTATCCATTTTATCTAAGTTTTCACATTTATGGACATAAAATTGTAATATTCTCCAATTAACGTAATTATAAAATATATAGTGATGCTACCTCGCTCATTCTTCACATTGGTAGTTTGTGTTTTCTTTCCTTTTTCCCTGGTCAGCCTGGACAGAAATTTAGTCATTATTTTTGTTTTCTCAAAGACTTGCTTCTGGTTTCACCAAAAAAATTTTTTTTTTTTTAACGATTTATTTTATTGTTTGAGAGAAGGTGAGAGAGAGGGAGAGAAGAAAAAGGGGGAGGGCCCAGAGTAATCTTCATAGTTGTACGTTATTACTTGTGACATGGTTTCATTTCACATAGGTACATGTGGGGCCATGTGGGGCAGGAACCAAACTGGGGACCTCCTGCATGGGAGGCGAGACCCTTTGCCACTGAGCCATCCAGGTGGGTTACCAGTTGTGCCACAGGTCAACATATGAGGGTTGCATGAGCTGGGGCTGGGAATCAAATCAGAATCTCACGAATGTGAGGCAAGCACTCACCCTCTGAGCTATCCTGGCATCGCTGATTTTTTTTTACCTCTAATGTTTTTATGCTTTTTACTTACTGATTACAGTTCATATCTTTCATTTCCTTTCTTCTGCTAACTTTGGGTTACATTTGCTCTTCTAGTTTCTTAAGGTGGACACTGAGGCCATTGATAAGAGATATTCTTTTCTAACAGAGGCATTTAGTGTTCTAATATTTATTCCTAAGATCTGCTCTAGCAACATTTGACAGATTCTGGTATGTTGTATTTTCATTTTAATTTAATGTAAAATACTTTGTTATTATTATTATTTTTTTGGTTTCTTTTTTATCCAATAGGTTATTTTGAGGTGTATGAGTTTCCCAGTTTGGGGTTGTTTTCTCATATTTTGTTGTTTCTAATTTTGTTGTTGTCTGAAAACATGTTTTATCTGACTTGAATCTTTTAGTTTCTGTTGAGATTTGTTTTATGGTCCAGTATATGGTCTATGTTGGTAAATATTCTGTGTACTTGAACATTTGCTATTGAATAGGGTGTTCTGTAAATGTCAATTACATAGATGTGATTGATGGCGTAAAGTTATCCATGTCCTTACTGCTTCCTGTCCACGGTACTTGTTAATTTGAGGTTGAAGAGAGTATTGAAATCCTTGGTGGTCCAAAATGTCTGTGTTATTGTTTTATGAACAAATATCTTTTTACTACCCTTTCCTTAAGACTTTATATGTTAGAGGTGATCTTCAAATCTTTCCTTAGGCCTTTGAATGCCTTATTTTTAGGCACAATATTTCTCACCAAGAAAATAGAGTCAATGAAGAGAATTAATATCCATACTTTCTTTAGTAGAAAATAGAGACTGCTTAAAATCCTTGATAGAGTTCTGAACTTTCGATTCACTCTTACAAATTGAACCTGTTTTTGTTTGGCAAGAAAAATGGAGTTGTCTTTATTTTCAGCCATCAATTCTCTCCAAAACAACTAAGGATAGTTTTAAAATTGTCTTCAAAACCTTATTAATAGTATAGGTTGAACTTTAGTTATTGTTTTCTTGGGTGTGCTGTAAGAATAGGAA
Organism: Craseonycteris thonglongyai; assembly: GCA_004027555.1. Classification (NCBI taxonomy): domain Eukaryota; kingdom Metazoa; phylum Chordata; class Mammalia; order Chiroptera; family Craseonycteridae; genus Craseonycteris; species Craseonycteris thonglongyai. The sequence continues at coordinate 6,437 of PVKE010027197.1, read as the reverse complement.
TCAGAGAAGAAACCGGAGCAGTGAACTTCATGATTGCTTAGCAATCTTTTCTTACTATCTTGTGTTTGCAATCAGTCTTTTATTTTTTAAGAATAAAAGGAAGACTTCTAGGTCATAAATATATGGTTTTCATATTAACTAGTATACATAGTAAAGTACAAATATATCAACCAAACCTCTAAATTGTTGTTGTCTTCAAGTGATTGACCCTCTCTAGTACTCTGCCTGATGCCCTGAGCAGGACCTAGGAGTAGCACTATTGTTATCCTATATCCTGTACTGCCTGCTGGTAAAGCAGCAAGAGGAGGAGGAGTCCTTGTCTAGTCTGTGACTGTTCTTAGGATACTTGTGTGCTAGACATTATTATGGGCCATGGGGTGACTATTGCTAATAACCATTATGGCACACATTGTTTGCTAATCTAAGGGAATTGTAGAATTTTCTGGCAGAATTATTGGAGTGTCCATTTTTGCTAATTCCCTGGTGGTTGGGTAGATTGGTGGATATGCTCTGAGAGACATTCTTCTCCATTCCTCTGGCATCAGGAGTGTTTATTTAATCACCATTCAGTGAGAAGAGATTGGAAAAAATGGTCACAAGAGATTAAATTGTCTTCTGTAGAAATCTTGGAGTTAGGATATGAGAATTACAAAGTAGAAAATTGAAATTGTGAGTTCATATGTCAGTTTTCAGAATAAAAGGACAAATGTTTAGGAATTTCAGTTGTTTTATATTTGTATTTAAAAATTATTTTTATGTCCTTGTTTAGTTGGCCTATTTTTATTTTTTTAGAGATTTATTGTTTTTTGAGAGACGGTGAGAGGGAGAGGAGAGAGAAGGGAGTGGACCCAGAGTCATCTCCATTGTTGTACATCATTAGTTGTGGCATGGTTTCATTTCACAAAGGTGGATGTGGGGCCACACGGGATGGGAACCGAACTAGGAGCCTCCTACATAGGGGGTGAGAACCATCCCTGCTGCAGTTACCAATTGTGCCGCAATTCTGCATATGGATTTGGATGGGTCAGGGCTGGGAATTGAACTCTGGACCTTGCGACTGTGAGGCGAGCGCTCAACAGATGAACCTGGTGTTCCTAGTTGATTTGTTAGATACCATATTCTTAGCTATCCTGTGAGTGGATGAGCTCCTGAGATTAGTGGACTAAACTAATAATTTCTTTGATTCAACTTTCAAGGCCCCATTGAGAAAAGGAACAGCAGTGCTTGTGCTGTGATTACATTGAAAAAAATAGTGCTCTTCTATTTTTGCTCACAAATATACACTCTGGCTGAATTCAAATCTGAAACATACAATAGTGATGGTTTCTTCTCATAATGCATAATTAAATTGTTTTTAAATTTAGAGACTTTAATGTAGCAATAATATGCAGTTAAGTAATAAATGACTTTTAATTAAGCTATCAAGTATTCCCTGTAGAGTGACTGGTAAACAGTCTTCCAGTTGTTAAACACGCAGTGCATTTTCTACTGGTGAACAGTGTTGATTTTAGAGTCAGACCCAGTTTCCAGCCCTGAACCTACTACTTACTGTCGCTGAGACTATGTCCACTTCACCAGTGTAGAAATAACACCATTTACTCTGGAATGGTTGTAAGAAATGATGGTAGTTACATCAGTGTTTCCTAAATACTTTTTTTTAAAGATTTATTTTTATTGTTTTTTGACAGAGAGAGAGAGAGAGACAGAGAGACAGAGACAGACAGAAGGGGGGAGTGGTCCAGAGCAGTCTCCATAGTTGCACATCATTGGTTTTTCCACATAGTTTGATTCCACAGGTGGGCATGGGACTTTACAGGGCAGGAACCGGTCTGGGGTTTCACCCCGGTGAGAACCGAACTGGGGTCACTCCCCAGTTCAACATATGGGTCTGCACGCTCCGGGGTTGGGATTTGATCCTTGGACCCCCAGGGCTGCAAAGTGAGCACTTGCTTAACCCACTGAGCCATCCCAGCTTCCCCATCCTAAATAGTTTTGTACTGTGAAATGTGACCAGTTATTTGAATAAATGGTTTCATGTGCAGAAATTTCTGGAGTTTGCAGGATTCTTTCCTCTCAAATGTTCCCACTGTGTTAAGACATTGGGCGCTGAGAATCCTTTTGGTCAAGAAATATGCTTTGGTTTATTTAACTTCACATTTCCCAAACAGAACTTCTCCTTTCTCCATTCCCTTTCTCTCTTCCCTGATCCCCCTGGGGAAGACCTGCAGCATATTTTAGTTTACTTTTGTTTTATTGAACATGGTTTTGAAAAATGATAGTTTTCTTTCCTTTTGGTGTTAATTTTAATGGTTTAAAACCTATTATAAACTCAAAGCCTATTTCAATTTTAGTTTAACCTTCTAGATAAGTAATAAGCCATTCTTTTCTAGTTTTATTGAGTTATAATTGACATATAACACTATAAATTCAAGGTGTATGTACAGTTTAATGATTTGATATATTGCAAAATGATTAACACATGCATGTATTAAATAATTTACTAAATTTTATTTCTGATTTACAATGTTAGCTAATATTTTTTACCCAAAGTATTGTTAATAAACTTTGATAATAAAATTTAGGAAAACCAAGTGCAGTGAGTGGTATGAGAGTAAGAATCTTAGAAAATCTGAGTCTGCTCAAATTTTTTCTTTACTAATTCCACACAATTTAGTATTCATAAATATACATAGTGTTTCTTGAAGTATTATTCTTAGCCCTGTGAGAGTTACAAGTGTATTAAAGGATGTGGTTTAGATACTTCTGCATTTTCTTTGAGCTGCTCAAAAGTAGACACGAACCATTCATGTCTTTCTTGAGTGATTTGTAAGAATTTTGCAGATTTAAAAAATGAAAAATAACATCTTTTTATTAAAAAGCAGATGTTAAAAGAATGAAAAGTAGGAAAGTTTTATGTTTGTTTCAGAAAAAAATAAGAAAGGATATGTAAAAAGAATAAAATGGAGATTAAAAGAATAAAAGTAATTTTATATCCAGAGGTATTTGTTGCTAATATCCTCCTGGACCTTTCCTCATATTTAAAAAACATGCTATTTTATTACACATGCTGCTTTGTAGCCTGCTTATTTTACGTACAAGTGCAAAATCAAGATATTGTTAGGCTGGATGTCTTATGAAGCACTCTGGTCTCCCCCAAAAGTCTACTTTAACAGGGTTCCATCTCTCCCTCTCCAACCTGTTTCCAGGAAGGAGTTTGAGGTTGGAGGAAGAGCTGAGAGAGGAGCAAATTCTGTTGGAGCGTAAATTGTCATACGTTATATAATTCCTTGTTTATGCATAAACTGTTGGTGTATGCAAAATTATGCAGAGTACACATCCTTTATTTATGTTGTACTGCCCCCCCAAAATTTGCATTTTAACTTAAGGCTTAAAAGAAAAAACAGGTTGTTTGAAAATTTCAAGAGCTAGTAGGCACATTATTTATACCCACTCTTAAATTAAAACCTAAAATTATTGTTATGGAATGCTGGGTGGTTTGTTGCCTTTCTAAGGTAAAGAAAGAATGGCAAAGGACATTTCTCTTTTGATGAGACATTCTTCAAAAAATATTATTAAAAAATTTAAGCTGATTTTTTTAAGTTACAGCTTTCTTTAATGGTATCAAGAACTGGCAAAGGAAGAGATGAGATTATATTATTTTTCTGAAATTAAAGGACAAAAATTTTTTTTTTAATAAAAGGTGGCTACCATCCAGTGAAAATTGGAGACCTCTTCAATGGCCGGTATCATGTTATTAGGAAACTAGGATGGGGACACTTCTCTACTGTTTGGCTGTGCTGGGATATGCAGTAAGTGTTCTTTGTCATTTGTGCATTTGATTCCTGGTATAGTTCAGCATCTTTATTTTATAACAAGTTATGGCTGAGGGGCATACCTGTAAAGTGCTTATTTAGTACAGGCCTGTTCCACCTTGCTAGAAACTTCCTTCCCCCTTTCCGTTTGAAATTCATTTGCCTATTATCTTAAAATAATAACTTTCTTTTGCCTTTATATGTCAGGATTATTCTTTGTAATTATGTTATATCAGGGTAATAATTTTTCTAATAATTTTCTCATACCAGAAAAATACTAAAATATAAAATAATAATGTATAAGCCTTTCAAATAGTGGTTTCTGACTTTAAAAAAAACTTCAACCTATGGTATGAAATGCCATTGCTATCCAGTACAAATATACATGTGTGTGTAAACTGAAATAAAAGTGTTAAGCTGATACTTACCCTTATTATATGTGATAAATGACATTTTCTAGTTTACCTTATTTTATCGGGGGGAAAAAAAGCACACAAAGCAAAAAAAGAGATTGCTTTGATGCATGACTCCACTGCTTAATTATTGCCTCTCAATTTGAAAAGCACTGTTTTAAAGGAAAGCTTATTAAAGGTTTCTATTTATTGGATAAATCTTCTTGTAAAGATCACCTCCTGCTGATAATATTTAAAAATATGCATTTATTTTTAAAGGGGGAAAAGATTTGTTGCAATGAAAGTTGTAAAAAGTGCCCAGCATTATACGGAGACAGCCTTGGATGAAATAAAATTGCTGAAATGTGTAAGTACTGCAAAAAGAAAAATGTTAATGAGATAAGAAAAATTACCGACTTAAAATTTTACAGAGGGATTTTTCTGGGTTTTAGTAAATGAAAATTGAATTTATTACAAGTTTAAATACTGAATCTTTTATTTTTAAAGTCATCACTTTTATTAGAACAGTTTTGGTTGGTATAATGGCGAATGACTTTCAGTCTTAGATGCTTCTGTTCTTGATTCATTTTTCTTTCATAGGTTCGAGAAAGTGATCCTAGTGACCCAAATAAAGACATGGTAGTACAGCTAATTGATGACTTCAAGATTTCAGGCATGAATGGAATACGTATCCTTTCTGACGTTTCTGTTGCTTTTGAAAAATGGAAATATTTCAAGCCCATATAATCTTCTGTTTGCTGTATCATTCTCCACCTAAAACTCGAGTATCCTCACAGAGTGTTATAAATGGCCTGGAGTGTTCTGCAAGGGCCGTTTGGGAATTTTGGTGCAGGAGCTTCTTATAAAATTATTTTTACGAAACTTGGTTTGATTTTGGCATAGAATTCATTGTTAATCTTTTTTATTCTAGCGAAGTTGATTTTTTCAGTGGTAGATGAAAGTGTATGTTAGCACTTCTTTTTGCTTTAAACTTTAAAAGAAACTGTACACAAGGGCTAGGTATCCTTTAGTAGCTGCAAAGAATCACGTGAGGTTGAATCAATAAAAAGGAAAAATGCTCTGCTAATGTCAACATGGCAAAGTTACACTTGATCCTGCAGAGGATCATTTTTCTGCCAGGTGGAAGTATGTTTGTTTTCTTTTGTTTGTTCCTAGTCTGTCTGCTTTGGAAAAGCCTGGTAAAAGTAAAGTGATTCATTTTCTGTACTGGTTGGTAAATGTGATATAAACCAGTGCTTAAAGTAAAGAGACCTCCATTGTTTTTCTTTAAAAATATTAGTAACAAAGTTTTCAACATACATAAAATTAACTAGTGTACTATAGTGGATTTCTATAAATGTCACCCAAATCCAATAATTTTCGATGTCTGACCATAGTTGTTTCATTTATCCTTTATCTCTCTTGCTGAATTATTTCAAAACAAATCCTAGAAGTCTGTTTGTCTACAAGTGGCAGTGTGCATCTTTGAAAAAATATGGACTTAAATCATAAAGCAAACAAAAATAATTTCTTAGAATTGCATCATACTTGACACAAATTTCCTTTATAATGGAAAAACTTCTTTTTTAAAGACTTGTTTGAATCACATTTCAACATTTTCTCCTGAGTATCTTCTTTTTCTCTTAATTAAGTCTGTTTCATTTTATTTTAGTTGTTTAAAGATAAACCTTTTTTCTTTTTCATTAGATTATCATACAGAGTATTTGTTTTCTTGAAAGGAAATTACCTTGATGGAAATAAATGATTCTAGAAAGATAAAGTTTTCTTACCTATAAGATTAGTTGTTTCTTTTGCTTTTTAAATAGTGAAGGCTTCATCCTAATTCTAGGCCCTATGGGAAAAGAAATGTGTCTGTCAAAAAGACAGAGCAAGAACATCTTATGGCTTTCCTTTCGCTTTTTTTAAAATTTAATTTTTTATTTTATTATTAGAGAGGAGAGAAAGAAAGAAGGGGAGGAAGCCCTGCCTAGAGCAGTCTCCATAGTTGTGCATCATTAGTTGTGACATAGTTTCATTCCACACAGCTGGATGTGGGGCCACGTGGGGCAGGAGCTGAACTGGGTTATCTCCTGCATGGGAGGCAAGAACATTTGCTGCCATCCCAGCAGTTACCAGTTGTCCTGCTTGTCCCTGGACCTCATGGTTGCAAGGCAAGCATTCAACCTGCTGAGCTATCCTAATATCCCTGTGCTCTCTTCCCCGCCCCCCCCCC
>PVKE010027196.1:0-21766 GCA_004027555.1 Craseonycteris thonglongyai | reverse complement strand
CAACACGTTTAGGACGAGATTTGGAAGAACCGAGTACTTTAATAAGAATCGTCTGCAAGAGCAGAGAGGGCAGAAGGGAGGGGAGGCGGGCCCAGGAAACACAGTGCCGTCTCTGAAGTGTCACCCAGGTGGGGCCGAGCGGTGGACCTGCAGTGAGGGCGGCCTCTCCTGTCACCCGAGCTGTCCTCCAAGTCACCAGGGATACGGGGTACGATGCTTCTGAGGACCACGGTGAGGCCAGGCGCCCTTCTGACATGAATCCCGTGATGAGAACGCATGGTAGTTGGAACATCTCCATCATCTGCTGGACCAACTCCTCTCACCCAGGACTCCTTACACACACACTTTGCATCCTCCTTGCACTACTGCCACCTACAGCTTGCCTGCAGCTTCTGGCTGATCTCAACCATGTTGTTAGGATCCCTGGACCTCAGCATCTCCAAGTTCAGCATTTACATGACAATCTCTTCTGCTGGACCTGGTGGAGTCGGCTTGGAGACCTCCCTGGGGTCAGCTTGGAGCCATCATGGCCTTGACCTTCCACAGTCTAAAGGGGCGTGACCTTGTTGTGCTTGCCACGCCCCTTCTTGCAAGGCCCCAGGCAGAGCTGTCTGAAGAATACCTGGCATCTCCCAGCCAAGGCCCGCCAGCACCTGCTGGTTCCCCGTGGGGTTCCGCTGCTGCTGCTGGTCGTGTGATTGGGGGGAGAGTCCCGGGGGGCACAGAAGGGGGCTGGGCTAGGGATGCTGCTGCTGGTCTCCATGGTGATTGATATTCTGTGGCTTGTGGTCTCCGTGCTGAGTGGGGTAGTGGTGACCCAGGGCTCCGGGGTGGGAGAGGAACTGCTGGTGCTGGTCTCTGCACTGGCTGATGTGCTTTGCTTCTGGGTTTTTTGTTGATGGGTGGAGTGTTGTGCCAGACCTCTGGGACAGGTGTGGGAGCGGTAGTGGTGGTCTCCGGGCGGGCCGGGGGGTGCTGAGTGGCCCAGTGGTGACCCAGGGCTCCGGGATGGGTGTGGGAGCGATGGCGCTGCTCGCTGGGCCGGCTGGTGGGGTGCTGTGTGGCCCAGTGGTGACCCAGGCCTCCGGGATGCATGTGGGAGTGATGGCACTGCTTAATTAAACCTCATTGATATGACCATTAACTAATGAAAATATCTTCTGCAAACACCTATTACCTGTGAGCTCTTTAAAGTGTAAATGCCAGAGCACCTCCCATGATGCCTCACTGAATATGTGGTTCAGAAGAATAAAATAGTAACTCACCTGCAGTTAAATATAATAAGTTTTTAAAGCAAAATTAGACCAACACTGACAGAAAGGAAACTCCTAGCCAATAATTAGCGTTTGAACTTTTAAGTAGACCTCCTCGTATAAAACCACATTGTTAGGCAATTTTTCCCTCAAGAAAAAGAAGTGATTTTGGGGGGCGTACATTTGTTCAACAAATTTTGGCATCCTTAATTGCTACAATTGTCACTTAAATCTAATTTTAATGCTCTTTTCACTTTGTTAAGAATCAGGTGGGATTCATGCTTTGGAGACTAGAAGGGCTAGTTCATTTTCCTCAGACAAATTTGATTTCACTTTACTATAGGTGTTCCTATAAGCAATGACTCATTAGGATGCAACACATGTTCCAGCATGGTTTCTGTGTTCTTTTGTATCCATGAACTGATTTAGGCAAATATTTCTTCATTTAGGAGAGAAGGAGTGAAGGAGAGGAGAAAGGGAGAGAGGAAGAGAGGGCAAGAGGAAAAGAAGGAGAAGGCAAGGGGGAGGGAGGAGGAGAAAGAGAAAGAACATTATAAATAAATTGGGAGAAAGCCCAGAAACCTCACATGTTTTACTTGCTACATTATTTGAAAGAACAAAAGAAAGAATATTATTTGTAATCGTACAAATGTTTTACGGACTCGATATGTACAGATTCTTGTAGAAATGCTGTCCTGAAATAACTCACATTTGATCAGAGTGCTCCTTGCAACACTATTTAGATTCACGTAGCACTGGCTGGATGACTTGGTGTCGCCCACATTTCCTTTGCCCGGCTGGGATAGCCATCCAGTGTGTGTGGGCTGCTAACAGCTCACAGCTACCCCTTTCTCCAGAGCAGAGCTTAAAGTATGATCCCTGGACTGACTGCATCAGCATCAGCTGGGAACTTAAAGTGAAAAACTTTGGCCCCCACCCCAGACTGGGCAGATCAGAAACTCTAGGGTTGAGAGCTGGGCATGTGTTTCAACAAGCCCTTCATGTGCTTAAGTTCTGGGGGAACGCTGCTTCCCCAAACCCTTTAGGCCAAAACAGGACTAAAAAAGGAGTCACCATCACTGTCCTCCTAGCTATGCAACTCGGTAAGATTACATCTTGGTAGGTATACTTGAGAGCCTACACTTTTAAGATCCCCCCAAATCCTCTGACCCACTCCTTTTAGAGGATAGTGGGAAACTTTTGCTTACAGATTCTGAAAAAGCACAGATGGAAGCAGGTGCCCTGTAAGGTCCCCCTCCCTTCCTGGTCACTAGGATTATAATCAGGATGAAGTCTCAGCTTGGTCTGACTAGGGAAGTGCTAAGTGAGGAGAAGAACTGTATGTTGGAAAAGCTGCAGGAACCCAGCTAATATCTGTAGATGGTTAGGAACTAGGAGAGAATGTTTGAAAGTAGATCCTCAAGGTACTGGGTCAAAGGAGAAGGGGACAGAATATAAAGCTGGGTAAGAGAGAATTTGTGGACATGGGGCACTCTCCTATGCTCCAGATTTTACACCATGACAAGGACTTTAAGGGGCCCATCCTGAACAGTGTAGAAAGGCTCTGGGAAGTTGCAATGACAAAATATCACAGCAGAGAGTGGTTATGTATTACGTGGCTATTGATGAGACAGGTTAGCTTTTCTTTCCCCTAACACCTAAAAGGAAAGTGCAGTTTACTGTCCTATATGGGAAAGACAATAGTGTATCTTAACATTGCTCCAGGATTATGATAATTTCTCCACTGTCTGCCTCAATATACAGGGTCTGGCAGAAGTAACACCCCCTCTTTATGAGCTGGTAAGCAATACCAAATCTTTTGTTACAAAATCATAAGCATGTGATTCTGTAACATAACAATATCACACTCAAGCACACTAAGGGTGTCACTTCTGCTGGACCCTGCATTTCAACATTGTGGACATTCTGTTTAAAATAAAATGGGGTCACTATACTAACAATATCATGTTCATCAGACACGTGGAGCAAGAAGTGGCAAGTTCTTCCGATGTCTTAATAAGACGGATGTGCACCAGATGGTGGGAAATACACGTTACAAAGATTTAGGATCCTGCTCTATCAGTAAAGTGTTTGAGGGTTTAGTAATTTGAGATATGTCAAGACTCACCCCTCAAAGTAAGACAAAAGTTTGCACTTTGACTCCTCTTACTCCTAAACATGACTCACAATGCATCTATGATGCAATAGACTTAATATTTGTGCCCTCCACCCCCAACTCCACTCCCAAATTTTTTATGTTAAATCCTAATCCCCAATGTAATGGTATTTGGAGGTGAGACTTTTGAGAGATGATTAGGTCATGAGGGCAAACCCTTATGAACAGGATAAGTGCCTTTAAATACAGACTCCAGAGAGCTCCCTCTCCCCTTCCTTCATTAAGCACACCATGAGAAAAAGGCCCCATACAAACCAAGAAGTACGTTCTCACCAGACACCAAACTTCCCAGCTCCTTGACATGAAATTTCCCAGCCTCTGGAACTAAAGACACTCAATCAGTGATATTTTGTTATAGCAGCCCAGATGGAGTAAGATATGTGAGCAGCTGCTAGTGATTCCCAATTTACTCCCTTTGGCTGTGGCTAAACAGTAGCTGACTCTGTGAAGTTGTTTTTACCCACCATTAGGGTCAGCCTGAGGCTCACAATCAACTGACCCAGGAATACAAACATCCATCCTTCTTGCCTCGTAGTGGGACCAAATCTTTGGATCAATTCAGGCTCCAGAGATCTCCGTGGGTTCAGGCTGAAGCAATACTCCAGCAGCTGTCATGTCCTTATTTAGTGCCTTCCCCTGCCCTATGTGGCTTTCCCACTCCCTTTCTCCCATGAGAATTCCCTCAATAAATCACATGCATAAGAATCCCTGATGTAGGCTTTGATTCTAAGGAACTCAATCTAAGACACTGATGCCATTAAAATGGGCATATTCCTTATATCCAAATGATAATTTCAGTACTTTCCTAAGCATCATTAAAAAAAAATTATAACTTTATACACCAACCGGTACCCCTTTGCTAAACAGAATGTAAAGTTTCAAGGTTGTAGTTCATAATGCCCAATGTATTACAAATCTTTAACAGAAGTTCACTACTCATGTCATTCCTATTATCATCATCATCACATTACCAATGATCATCATCACTGTAATTGTTGTAATAACTAGCTTCACATTATCTGATCACCCTATCCATTAAAGAAAAAGAACAAAACTCCAAATACTCATTTAAAAAAAAAAAAAAAGGTTTACCCAGCTAATTTTAAGGGGATTCTGTTTTTATTTCACTATTGATTATGCTTTTAATATTTTTGAGTTTCTCTTGGAATCAAATACAAATCTGCTAGGGGCCATTCACACTGACTTTAACATATGGAGGCCAGATATAACCTAGCCACAGCATAAGTCACTAACATCTCCATGGATGATACTGATAGTTCAAACAATCAATTCCAGACAAGGACATTTTTTACAATCCCATACTACCCAAAAGCCATGGATAAGTGCCAAAGTATGGTGTGCTTCACTTGGCTTGTGGATAAGAAAGTCCATAAACGTTTTTGAAAACATCAGGCAGAAAAATTTAATGCTCAGTTTATTCCTAAAAAGCAAATTCCCTGAGGTTAGAATAAATTAGTACTCCAAATGTCAGTGTCAGACTGATTGACTTTTAGCAAGCTGGTATTTGATTTCCAAAAAAACAATTGCCATAAAACCAAGATTGTTAAACTATGTACCAAAATAGGCAAAGAAAAATTTTATTCCACTATGGTTTGTTGTGTAAAGTCATAAAAAAAACATACTGGCAGATCATAAAAAACTAAAATATTATCTGTTTCCTAAGGAAGAAAACTATATATCTTAATATAAATTTTCAGTTTGAAATCAGGAGTATCAGAAATTACATAGGGAGAGTACCATAAGACAAACATTTATGATGTAGCAATGGATAAACATAATGTGGTATAGTTGTACAATGGAATATTACATAGCAATAAAAAGAAGAAATTATTGTTATATGCAATAAGGACTGATTTCTCAAACACTATACTGAGTCAAGAAATCAGACACACCCATACACACACACACACATGCACTTACTCCCTGTATGATTCCATACATACATGTATAATTCTATAAAGTTCAAACAGAAAAACTAATCTACTGTGAGATAAATAATCTATTTACATGATGTGAAAGAAAAGACAATGTTTATTTATATCTTTGAGGATAGGAGGACTAATGGCAGGGAATGGAACCAAGAAAATTTCACTGGTATGATGGAAATATTCTATGTCTTGATTGGTGTGTTGGTTACCTTGGTGTATACATATATAAAAGTCATTGAGTGGTACATTTAAAATCTATATAATCTAACCTATGCAAATATACTATGATAAAAATGTTAAAAATATATAATTAAGAAAACAGAGCAATAGGATACAAAAATAAACCAGCTTTTAAATTAGGTCATGCATCTAAAGAATAGTCAAAGAAACAAGAACAGTGTATGTTGTCAGTTTTTTTCTTTAGTCATGGTAAGTTAAGGGATCTTGTCCACATTTGTTCAAATTTACTAGTCAGCCTCAAGCATGCTGGACCTAAATACTTTCACATAGCAAAGTCAGTTCTGAACTTCTGCTCCACCATAGGTATTCTGGTTCTGTTAGGATACATTCAGATTTCCATGAGATGTGTAAGAAAGGACAGTCTCAGTTCTATATTGATATCTAATCTGAGAACGCACAGACAAAGATTGACCATTTTGCAAGTTCAGGGTGCTATTTGTGATATGGTTCCTTCCAATCTCTCCACTACCTATCCAAACCCCTGGACATTCTCTCGCTGGTTCTAATATGTTGAGATGCTGTTTGTTATTACTGGATCTTTGTAAATGTTGTCTCACAAAATGAAGCACCCCCCCACCCTTACTTAGTAGTCAACTGTTATTTGTTTTTTAAAGTATTAAGGCTCATGTCACCTATTTTTGTCAGTTAATGCCCTCTGTTTATTGGTATTTTTGGTAACTATTGAGCTTATCTCTATTATCACAGTTCATCCTCTGATATTATGATGCTCTGATATTAAGTGCCTGATTCCCTAAATCCACCATGAGTTCCTTTAATCTAGGGATGGTACCTTATCTTACCCCTAGAATCTATCAGAATTTCTGGGCTGTAACCAGCTAAAGTTTGTGAAAGATACATTAAATAAGGGGCTACAAAAACTCAAACAAGTTGAGAACACACTATATCTTGTGCCAAAACTTTCTAAAATCTAACAAGACTAACCGGTATTTTCACCTGACCTGCGAATGGCATTGGAAAACTGTCTGATTGTTACCAACCAATGTCACCCCATTAAACTTAACAATAAAATATAATAATATTAAAAAAAAAAAAAGAAAATCAGCCAGAAAAAGCAGTGAGCTCTTTTAGCAATATTAAGGAGGATGGAGAATTAAGAGGTTAGGGAAGTAATTTTCTAAGTCAAATTGCAAATAGCAGAGTAGACATAGTTCTTAAAAAGTGCAAAAACCTCCTCATTTACAACTGACTAAGGAAAAAAAAAAGTTTCTACTTAAAGTTAGAAGATCATTTTAACTTGAAAATTCCAATTAACCTAATAGCACACACCTAATAATCATGATCATACTGAATCTAAAAACCAATCTCTGATTTTGAGGTCCCCCACCCTTATCCAAATAAGAAGAGATTATCAAGCATTTAATTTTTGTTAAAGAACATTAAAGAAGCCTCTTCAACCTCCTCATTTTTATAAATGACTTTTCTTCCAGCCATCCATTTGGCTAACTTAATGGCCCTTTAAATTCTCGCTATTGCTTTGCTTGGTAGTTAGCCCCGCGTTTAATGGTTTCCAATGCTTCTGTTTTATTGTTCGCATTCAATCCAAATTAATGACACTTTTTAACTGCACTAGGTGCAGCTGTTCACAGCCCATAGGTGAGTTTGCGGGCTCCTGGGATGACCCAGTGCTGACAAAGAAGGGAAGCTTTAGTCTCCTGTCTCCTTTGCAGTCCAGGAGGCCTAAGGGCCTCTCAGCCTGCATTTCTGGGATGAGACCCGAATTCAGTCCTGGGGAGAGGGCAGAGCAGACCTTATCAGGAAAGCACTGTGTTTCTCTATTGTAACCTTTCTGGGGACTACCTGAAGAATTAAAACAACACACTTGTCTCTGTTTTGCCTAGTGTAGAACACATTCTGGGTGGGAAAAGGAGATAAACATTGTTCACAAACATTATAGAGTACATGGAAAAACCAACAGTAACCTGGAGGAAAAAAAGATTATGATTTTAAAATACAATAGACAGCTTAATGCCTGAGAGGAACATCTGAACAGGGAGTTTCTTTAGGAAATCAGGGCATTCAAAAGCACCTGTACACTAGGGACTGGAGAGAGCCACACGTATTTCCAGGGCCACATAGGTGCTCAGAAAAGACCTGAAGAGAGTTGCAGGGCCAAGTAAAAAAAAAAACAAAAGAAAGAAAAGACCTGAAGAAATATGAAGCTATCATTTTTGGCTAATCTATAGGCTCGGCACAAAAGGGTAAGGAAGAAATTCAAACACCCTGGTTAAAGTTGAAGGAGTATCTCTGAACACTGCCAATCCACAAAGCCCAAGTGAAAGTACACTGGAAACTTTATAATTAAATATAATTGGGAACTCTAAATTAGGCAGTTAGTAAAAAAATTTTATGTTAGCAATGAATCATTAAAAATGCATAACTGCATTAAATGTTTTAACTCAAAATACACACACTCACACAGTCACCTGTCAAACTTCTGATGTGGGATCAAGGTATTTTTTGTGACTTTATCACCTGATTGGTCTCCTTGTCACAATCTTGAAAAAAAAAAAATCAACTACAGTAAAATTCACTTTTGAGGTCTTTAAAGTAGAATGAAAACTTACAGGTAGTTCCAAGTGCAGTATTTTTATAGTGTTTATGATTTCTCTCCAAGTTTAGTGTTGTCTTGCCCACAACTAAAGTGTGTCCCAAAATTCACGCAAGAAGGAATTTTGATAGAAAACACAGGTTTACAATTAAAAATTGTAAATTTTCATTGCTCAACAATGAAAACATGTTGTTCTTTCGTGTAGCACTCCATTTTTAAAACCCTGAAAGACAGCTATCACGCTGTCTTATTTTTTCTTTGGCAACACTTTACCACACAAATGACGCAAAATTCAAATCTTGCATGAATTTTGGGACACCCTTTAATAGGGACAATCTTTTTACCAAATCTCTCCAAAGAATTCAAATTTAGTTCCTTTGAAATGGCATCTCTCTCTCTCTTTCTCCACTCATGCCATTGGTTTATATAATTTTTAATTATATTAAATAATTATGGCAATACTGTATATTACTGGAATAAAAAAATTAGGATAAAAAATAGCTAGTTCTTGGTAGCCTAAAATTCAACTAGCAACATATTCTAGAGATCAGAGTATTAGCTATGTACTGGTCTGGAGCATCCAACAGTATATCTTGCAAACAGAACAAATATTTTCTTGGTGGTTTACATATTAGCTGGTTAGGAAATGGTTGGTTGGTGGCTAATTAAGTGACAAAAGTTAAGACAGCACCTAGCCTGAGACAAGAGACAGGATGGCCCACAATCTGGAACTGTATACATATAAAGCAACTCCAAGTTAATTGTTCTCAGTTCTCTTTAGACATCTAGGCTGCAGATTTCTCTGTTTACATTTCTTATCATTTGCTCAAGACCAATAATCTCAACTTTAAACATCACAAGGCTAAGAATAAGATGGTGTTATTCTTCACGCAGATAGTCTCACTCTTCAGGTTTGCCTGCCCTCCCTTCCGCATTCCATTGCACAGGTAGTGCCGCCTGCAAAGCAACTTCCCACCGGAATGGCTACAAACAGAGGCAACCTTATCTGCACCTTCTACTTTCTGGGCCGTCAGAGCTGAGACTTCCCTTGTCTGCAACATTTCAACAAATCACCGCATTGAGCCACTGTGCTAGTCCTACACAGGAAGCCTCTCCAACGCCCACAAGAGGTACTTCAAAGGGTGCAGAAATAAAGGTGGGAAATCACAGGGAACCCACCGGCTGTGGGCACTGCCCCCAGGTTCTGATTCTAGTGGTGAGTGCTGCTTGTGAACATGAATGTGACTGGCGTTCGCTGCGAAGGGGCCACAGGGCACATTTTGGATTGGGGGAGAAATGCATTTGACTTAGCAGGGTACACTAACTCTGGGAAAAGCAGGACAGTTTTTAAAAAGATTAATGATTTGATCTACTTTAAGGAAAAAAAAATATTTTTCAGATCAATCCGAAATAGAGAAATGGGAAACCTTGATGGATTTTAGGAAGTGAAAGAATCTGACATGAGCGTGTTCCAGGCATCCAGAACAGGCTTGAGCTAGTGACCTACATCTTTACCCTCACGGTCTTTATTTTGAATTGTATTATCTCCTGGCTGGCTGGTTTCTCTTCTGGTTCCTATGCATCTCCATAATTTATAGGTTGGTCTTTAAGGAAATGTGCTTTAGAGTAATTGTCCTAAAGTGGTATTTTATTATTTAGAAAACAAACATCCCTTTTTGTCACCTGCAACCTCCACATTAAGATAGCGACTTCATGAGAGCAGGAGGTTGGTCAAAGGGTGTCCAGCCCTTTGGCTTCCCTGGGCCACAATGGAAGAAGAATTGTCTTGGGCCACACATAAAATATACCAACACTAATGACAGCTGATGAGCTAAAAAAAAATCACACACACACACACACACAAAATCTCATGTTTTAAGAATGTTTACCAATTTGTGTGGGCCAAATCAAAGCTGTCCTGGGCCACATGCAGCCTGTGGGCCGCAGGATGGACAATCTTGGTCTAGATTGTCACCTGCTATCTGTGTTTAAATGAGTGCCAAATGCCCTGCTAGAGCTTATAAACATTGATGAAAGACTCAGGGAAAGAAACTGTCATGACACTGAACATGGAATCTTCTAATTGCTTTCTTACCAAACAAGGTTATAGGTATAAAAGGTATATGCATTGCTTAGAAAGAGTATTATGGTCCAAGGCAATATTTTCTTTCTTGGTGTTTTATGACATTCACCTAACAAAACCTTGTAACCAGTATAGAACATTCCAGGTAATCCAGCAAGGCTAAAGTAAAACACTTCTAAACTGGAGCCAGAAATATTTTGGTTTGGTTCTTCATAGCTTTGATCTTTCTAGGTTTAGGAAAAATAAAGAAAGCATTCAGTTCAACCTGGGGTAAAAAAAGCATGAAATAACCAACCTCTATATGCCAAGTCCAGAGTACTTTTTTGTCTTTTCTCCCATATATTGCAGAATTAATTCAGGATCCAAGCTGTTCTATAAAGCTATTTGAAAGTCATCACCAACAGTGAGAGCCATCATAGTCAGTCTTGAAAACTCACCGTTCCTCACTAGCTCCCTCATGGTAGTGACTACGGCACAGATGAAAAGATGCTGGCCCCTGGCCCTCGCTGGTTATAATCAGAGGCTGCCTAGGAGCAGCCTACTCTCAGAGAGGCCGAGCTCCTTGGAGGACATGTTGAAGGCGACCTGGGCATTTTCTACTCTGTGGACTTGTTGATAGCTGGAGAGCCATGACTGGGCGTCCTAGTTCATGGGCAACACAAGAGCAGAGTAAGCCAGGGATCCTCTGGCTCATCAGACAGTGCAGAGACACTAGGAATTACAGAAGCGCTTTGGCTCGGGAGCTGGAAGAGCCAAGTTCTGGAGGCATTCTAAGGTCTCCCGTGAATGTGGGGCAGCCAATGAACTTGGGGCAGCCAGTGTGCCAACGCTGGCCTCTCCGGGCATGGTTCCCAGCATCACCCAATGGACGGGGGGAAGAAAAATGCCACCCTTGCCTGGCAAACACCGCAGCCCTTTAATTTTTCTATAAATGAAGAATAAATACAGATAGAAGATAAAAGAAGATGAACGCTGCCTTCAAAGAGGCAACGTACTTGCTAACACTTTGGCCTCCGGGGATTTATTCATGTAGATGCAGAAAAGACCGGCCAAAATTTCAGATTTTGCTGAGCATTGTTCAAAATATAAATCTAAAGAAAAAATGTTTTTTTACTGATTGGCTTTTTCTTATTTGCATTTGAAGGTCTAGCACTGTAGAACGCAAAGACAAAGAGAGAGAGTGGTATTATGAGTATTTGGATGATGTGCTACATCAGCAGAATACAATATGAAACATCTATCGGAAAGGAAAAACTGTAACGAGGAGAGCAAGGCTTACTTGTCCATATAGAATATGCCTCATTTATAGCTTCATTTAAGATATTCGATAGCTTTGTTCAGAAACCTTGCTGCAACTGAATGTATTTCTTTCTCTCTTTCTTTTTTTAACTTAGGAATGTGACACTGTAAATGCATAGCCACAAACTTCATGTTCTATCTTCTATGTTAGTGAACAAATCTTGGCTGTATTTTCTAGTGATAGAGATGACAAAGGCTAGAGAGAAGCTACAGCATTTATAAACAGCCAATGAAAATCTTCATTATTTTCTCTGGGTAGCAGTGGAGAGTTTTGCATGAAGACTCGTGCTTTACCACATTGCAATTTTTTTTTTTTTTTATTGATAACAATGTTTCTCTCTCATTTCAATGTTTAGGACCACACATTGTTTTGGCAGATTCAGGATGTGGTTTTTTATATGATTGAATTACTTGTGTATCCCTATATATGCATGGAAAAAGTATTTTGTTTTAACAACCTAAGAATTTTGAGGGAAAGCCAGGATGGCTCAGCGGATTAAGCGCTCGCTTTGAAGCCCCGAGGACCGAGAATCGAATCCCAGCTCCGGCCCAGGCAGGACCCACATGCTGAACTGGGGTGTGCTTCCCGAACGCGGTGAGGCCCCCAGTTCAGTTAAAAAAAGAAAAAAAGAATTTTGAGATACTAATTTCCTAAACTATCTTGAAATTGGGGCTAGTAATCATGGAGCATGGGCATGCATGTCTATGTGGAGTCTATAGCTTTGGAAGAGAGGACACTATAAT
Source organism: Craseonycteris thonglongyai (assembly GCA_004027555.1). Classification (NCBI taxonomy): domain Eukaryota; kingdom Metazoa; phylum Chordata; class Mammalia; order Chiroptera; family Craseonycteridae; genus Craseonycteris; species Craseonycteris thonglongyai. Next base: position 9,453 of record PVKE010027196.1, on the reverse strand, counting down.
CTATTGCTTTGCTTTGATTCTCACCCAACTCTTACTACATTTCACGCCATAGAGCCACCTCAGTGAGTTTTCTCACATGCTCTGACCACTTTCAGAACAAAGTACAAATTTCATAGTATAGTTTCCAAGACCCCGCACAATCCAACTCTGGCCCACTTCTCAGCCATGTTTTGCTCCAGGCCCTAATGTGATCTGCGATTCCTCCCCATCCATCCAGGAATCCAACCATTTAAAAATCTATTTGAGCACCTGCCATATCCAGGCCAAGACCTAGGTGCTGAGGGTAGAACGGTGCGTAACGAGTACATTTCCAGATAGAGACAGTAAAGAGGCACTACAATGGTAGGGGGTATGTAGGATGCTATAGAAGCTACAGAACGAGCTCCTATCCCAGACGTGGCTGGGGTGGAATGGCCTCAGATGACTGCCAAGGAAAATTAATGTCTAAGTAGACACCCAAAGGATAGAAAAGAGTCAATCTGGCCAAGAGTGAAGCTCTGGGTACTCCCGGAGAGGGAAGAGTTTTCCCAATGTTCTACACATGGACACATTTTCCAAGAACCCACAGAATTTTCGGATGGCTCTCATGCAGGACTGTGCTGCAGAATGGATGCTTTGCTGGCCCCAGTGTGCCCTGCTTCCTGACTCCGTTCCTATCTCCTGGGTTGGCAGCTTCTCCTGGGGCTTCTTATCATCAGCCTGATGAGTGCCAAGGCATCCCTTCACGTTTTATCTCCTCTAGAAGTCTTCCCCAACTACAGCATCACCAGCCTAGAGGAGCTTGCACAGGATCTTCTCTGTGCCCTGTGGCGTCTATTTCATACTTCGTGATGGTGTTCCCCACATTACACAGTCACTTGCTATTTTCTGCCATCTTCACTCAGGTCTTGAAGCTTTGCGAGGAAGGATGTTGTCTGCGTCTTATTTTTTCCAGCTAATGCAGAACAAGACACACCATAGACTCCACTGTATCTTGAGCAAAAGGAGTGGAGATAGTTAAAACCTCTTTCATTCTTGCAGCTCATCTGCAAATGAATTGGTTTGGGTTGTAAGATAGGCAATCCTCTCAGGACATGTACTGGGGAATGAAATTAGTTCAAAGTCTCCCAGTGAACACATAGGGGACTCGAGGGATCTTTATCTCCCCAGATAACATAGAAAGCAACAGTGACAGAACCACAGCCTGCTTGTTTCAAGAGGCCTACACAGACTATTCAGCCTTCTGGGGAGAATAATTAATTAGATTGGAGTGAAAACAGACTAGAAAGAAGTACAACTATTTGATCCCTTTTTGAGTGAGAGGACAGAGTTCATTTTACTGTACAAAGCATGTCTTAGGGAATCTCTGGAGACCTGACCCACCCGAAAAGGAACACTAAGCAGGATACCAGTGGAGGAGTACATTTGCTTTGTAATGTCTTCTTTGAGAAAGGATGTGTCTTTTCAAGTTAATGGTGAACATAAATTGTAAATCAGCAACTTTTTTCAGATCAGAAGGATGCTAATCAACACTCTCTCCTCCTTCTACCGTTCAAAGGATCTTCATAGAGGCAAGGAAGACAATGCAAAAGAAAGGGACAGACATGTACAAAGGCAAGAGACAGAGACAGAGAGAAACCCAAGAAGGCTAGTTAATGTTGATGCCTGGAAAGGGAGGCATGCTATGTGATCCCAGGCTCACGAGGCTGGACGAGACCCCAAGAAGAAATGGGGGGAAGGGTCCCTGTAGTCATCCTGCTATGGGAGTAATAGGTACATTACAAAGGGAAAATATTCCCTCAGAGCTGCAGCCCAGGTACAAACACTTGGATTGTGTGATTCTTTGACTTACTACAGGTAATGCTCTTCTCTTGAAAAGCTCCTGTGCAATTAAAAAAACAAACAAACAGAATACACAATCTCTTCAAAAGAGGAATATTAACTGAAAAACAGACCAGTATGTGGCCTCATTTGTGTTTCATGGCTACAAGTTTAAAACTATCTGCATGAATTATGGAAAAATGCCAAACCCTCAAAGAGATACATGCTTTAACCACCACATGAGCACCAATCACTCCGTTAGCATGTCATGAATGGACAAAACCCGTACCTTCCACCGTGGCTCGCTTGGGCTGAATGGTGATGGCTCCTTCTGCGATATCTTCCTGCTGGTACAGTGGGTTGATTTTGGATCCCCAGCTGTCTGATCCCACCCAAAGGAAATGACCCACCTGGTCAGCTCTCTTGGCTGCTGCGAGGATCTGCCTGGAGGAAGAAAGAGGAAAAGGTATGTCATGATAAAAAGTAGCTGTTGAGCGTATGCAAATGAAGACTCAAGCAGATGGAAAGCAAGCTACTATTTCTCAGAGTAAATAACCAGTGGTCAAACGTAAGCCAGAAGAGTTCTACACTTAACAAAATAGAGAGATATTTTAGACCATTAAGAAAAAATTATCAAAGCAGCTCGAGGAAAATAGGCAAAAAGTATTAAAAGTCAAAAGACAAAGGGGAAATATAACTGACCAGTAAGCTGGTCTTTCACATAGATTAGAAAGGAAGAACATGTGAATTAGAAGAAGATATTAGCAAATTCACTTCTTGTACTGGCCAAATTGTTTGCTTGGTTTTATTCTGTGTTGTGATGTTGGCATGGGGCTGGAGAAGTGAGCCCTCATATTCACTGCTGGGAGTAAATGCTGTTTCTGGAAAGCAATATGTCAGTTCAAACTAAGAGACTTAAATTATGTATTAACATGAACAGAACTCCAAGTTAAGCTTCAAAAACGCACAACCCATGTTTACAAATGAAAACGTTATATAATTAACAAGGGCAACAAGGTATTTGAATACTAATACTCAAATATAGCATTTGAATGTTAATCATAATTTGTATCATTTATTTGTAGAATTTAACTTCCATACTAAAATATTTTGCCTTTGTTACTTATTATACAAAAGCATGCTTGTCATTGTAAAAGAGCTAGTTGAATTACCATATTTTGCCATGTATAATGGGCACTTTTTGCCCACATTTGTGAGGAAAAAATAAGGATGCGCATTTTACATGGGTACTAATGCTTTTATATATGCTTATGAGTTAAAAGTGTAACTCTAGAAATCAAGAACAATATCTATATGCAAAATAATACCCTGAAATATGATAAGCACCTTGGCTTGGGCCCCAGCTCATCCAAGGTCACACGATGCTTCAGCCTCCAGCACCCCCACCCTTGTCAGCACCGGGCTTCCAACCACCTGGGGCTGTGTTCTGGTCCATGTGCCCTGCCTCCCAGCTAACTAGCTCTTCGCAGGGCTCCAGGTAGAGATCTATGGCCTCATCTGTCCCTTCCCTTCTCTCCTGCTCGCCTCCCTTTCTCTGACCTTGTATCTATTCTTGTGTTTTGTAATTATTTGTTAGTTTCTTGTACCATAATATGTTAAAAAAGAAATGCTACAATTCCTTTATCATACCAAACACAAGTACCTAAATATAAACAAGTAAAAATTTAAATTAAAAAATTAAAGTGAAAAATTTTTTTCCCTGAAAGTTTGGGTCAAAAATGAGGTTGTGCATTATACATGAGAGCATATTATACATGAAAAAAATATGCTAAATACTAAAATAAATAAAAGAAAAATGAGAAACTCGTTATTCATAGAAAAGTTATTATGATAATGTTTTTGGAAGGTCAGAGGTTGGATAAGAGGTACTACATTTGTAGAACAGAGAAAGCTTCAACTAAAACAGCATGCGTGGGTAATATTACAGAAAAGTGGTTTGTTTTCCTCGAAGGATTTGGAGGTACCAAGTACCAGAAAGGTACCTGACTAAATTCAGTAGAATTGGTTGAAAGATTGTGTATGGAATGGCACAAAAAAAAAACAACAGCTTTTCTTTTCCTTCTCCCATGTGGAATATGGAATGTTAATTTTTAATAAAAATTTAAGAAATAGGTTCTGATACTATGAACACCCAACAGCAGAAGGCTATGGATAAGTTATGGTGATTTAAACATGAGGGTGGTAAGAATGGGGGAAAAGTTAGTTATCATAAGGTATTGAAATGATAAGACCCTCTCATAAATGTATAGAATTCTGGAAATCAAGGTCATGCTGCCTCAGGCAGAAAACAGGTTTTCTAGAAAAATTGGAACCATTTCAGGAAAAAGACCTGCGATATTGACACAGAGATGCTCCAAAGAAATGGCCAACTAGACACTTGACCATTCCCCAGAGAGCCCTACTGGTTGGCATGTACCTAGAACTTTATAGTGTCTTACTCAGATGGAAACTGCCAAAAAATATCCATGATTGTGGAAAATTTCTTATGTAAAATAAAACCCCCACCTCCCAAAAATATCTAACAAGAAAAAAGAAACCAAGGTGGGGTTAGGCAGAGAAAATATATGAAGAAAACAAAAAGCCAAACACATTTAAATGAAAATTATCTTATCTGTAATCAAGAACAAGATAGAAACCAACGAGAAATAACTCTTAGGTATCCAACACAGTAAATTAAAATTGTTAGAAGAGAAAAAGAAAACAGTGAAAAAAATTCGCCCAAAAAGCAAAACAAGAAAACAGTAGAGCATAAACAAAAAAAGATAAGTGTCTTAAAGAACTAACCCAGGAAAATATATATTGAACTAATATTTCCAGAATAAATGTGGAGAGAAGATAGAGTGAAATGTGCTTAATATTTTTGTGTTTCATATCTATCTATATATATATAGATATATAGATTTTTTAATTGTTAAATTTATTAGTGGTTACCTGAGGGTAAGTGGGGAGAGGAATGGGAGAGGAGGAAAGGGAAGCCAAATATATGGTGATGGAAAAAAGCTGACTCTGGGTGGTTTTTAATATTTTTAACAAAGAAAAAGCCAACAAATTGAAAATACTGGGCTCTAAATTCAAAAAGTCTTACCCAGCAAACTAACAAGAAAAATAAAGCATGTGACAAAATTTAAGATTTCTGGAAGTAACAATATCCTAAAATTTTTCAAGAGAAAATCAGGACACATGCAGAAAAATAAGGAGCAGAAAGGGAAAAAACAAAAACAAAAACAAAAAAAAACATGAATGAGGGAACAATGTGTCCCAAGTTTGTAGGAGAATTTATTTTATAATCTAGAATTCTAATATTCAACACACAAAGAATCCTAACACAAATATAATTAGCATATATTCCCAGTGGGTCTTATAGAGTTTTTCATCCAAAATTAGAACTCCAAGCTCCCTGACCGTTACTAGCCCTCTAACCCATTAGATACCGGAGTTATCTGTGGTAATTTATGTGCCAGGTATGATGGATTCAGAAATAAATATGAGTGCAGACCTTAAATTCCCAACTGCTAATTAAGGGTGCAGGCAGAATATGAACATTTTTAGACATGAAAGGCAAAAAAGATTTTTCTTAATTTACTCTTTATTAGTAAGTTACTGGAGAATGGCTCCAGCAAAATGAGGAAATAAACCTTGAACAAAAATGAGAGATACTAAGTCTAGACTAAACCAGAAAGATGGAGATTTCAGGAAAAAAGTATCCAAGAAAAGCAATGGAATGTGCAGAATATTTCACATATGGACAATAATATAAACACTGATTTTTATTAAATGAAAATCTGATAGAATGATGTTGAGAGGATAAGGGAGGTGTAAGTGAATCACATCATACCTGACATAAAATGAAGTAATACATAATATTTAAAGTTAATAATTCAAAAATTATAGTATAGGTACATTATGCAGATGAGACTTAAATAGCTTAAAGATTAAAATACCAGTAGCAGCTCAAAGAGAGCAGAACCAGAGAGCATAGAGAATTGGGTAAGGAGATCAAGGTTTGGCATCAAAAATGTTGTAGTCACATCATTTTTTAAACCTGTACATATATTATTATTTTCATAAAAATAAAGCACAGTCGTTTATACTCTTGACCTAGAGGTATCACTTCTACTAATCTATCCAAAGGAAATGATCAAATATGCTGTTAAAATCGTACATGTGTTAGTGGAGACAAACCTGAACGCAGAACAATTGGGAACTGGTTAAACAAATGACAGACAGTACATCCAAAGGAAGGATGGAGAGCAATTAAAATGACACTTAGTGTGATTTCCACAAGGTGTTGTTAAAAAACAAAAGCCAAATAGGAAAATTCTGCAAAAGATTATGCAATTCTTATGTAATGAAAGCTGGCCAAAAATTGCCTGTATTTGTGTATATATGCATCTAAAAATATAGAGTAACATGAGATCACAGAAAACTATGGGTGCAGAGGTGGGGGAGGGGATTAGAGAAATAGTAATTATTTCAGTTTACATAAATTGAATTACACATTCAATCAGGGAAAACACGAATAGTACACAATCTGTTGTTAATAACAATGCATTGAGGAGATGCTGCTGAGTTTTGAAGAGGATGAAAATGGTGGGGAAAGCAAAGCAAAACAACTAAAGAAAGATGAAACTGACATGAAAACAAAAAGTGAATATTCACCTTACTAAATGTATGTAAACTTGTGTTTATTTATTAATATAAATAAGATTACACCATTTAAAAATACCTATGGTATGAAAAGTGAAATGCCATTTGCAAAAAGTAAAATATAAAATTTAACATAATCCTAATTCTGTTGGGGAAAACTGATATATGTTTAGAATAAAAAATATTACAGATATTAAACTAGTATTTTATCAGCGGGACTGCACGTTTTGTAGGAGATTCAAAAAACATAATTTGTGATTATTCTCTCTTACCTTCAATTTTTCTAGATAATCAGGTAGTCAAGTAAATATAAGGATTCCTTTTATTAAAGAGCAAAAGAAAAAACTCTCTATATTTTCCAATGCATTTAAAATAGCAGTGTATTACTTTTATATTTTATAATCAGAGAAAATAGTCCAGAAAAAGAATCTAGTCTTTAAAATCCAAATTATGTATACCTAAGACTTAGCACCAATTTTAGCTTCAAAGTCTAGATGTTAATTAATGTCTCCTCACTGCTACTCTCTGACAAACTATTTGAAGTTAATGTTCTAAGAAATCTCAAAATTTTTCTATCTACAGTGTAAATCTTCTGAAAAAAGAAATAACATTGCAGGCCATTAATACTCTTCAGACATCAGTGTGTTTAAGATCATGTTTTGGAAGAAACGCATATATGCACTTGGCTTTTACTACTATACTCAAGAACAATTACTGCTAGTGCTACTATGAAACACAGGATGCAATAATATTCAACACATAATCATGCTCCAATACAGAAAGAGTGAGGATAGTTATTGAGAGGATTATATACTTTTTTATACCCCAAATTGAAACCTCACACTACCTGCAAGTGAAGAGTATTGAAACCAAGTAATCGTCATAGTTATTTGCACTAAAAATTTTATGTGCTGTGTACAATGTATTTAAAAATAAATGTGAAGCCACACCTTATCAATCTGTCACATACTTAAAAATGCACAATAGATATGAAAAAGATTTATGAGATGATTAAGAAAGGGGTATTGGTAGAGTTGAACAATAACTAGAGCAACAAGACAAGGGTAACATGATAAAAACAAAATTCTCTTGGATAACTGAATAAAGTTATGAAAGAAAATGCGCTAAGAGACACCACATTTGCATTTTTGCAAGGAGAGAAATGATACATTTAAGGGGTCACCGGAAATAGCTTCATGGAGAAGGGCATGTTTGGAAAAGGCCTTGAAAAACACACATTCAACAGATAGAGGGGAGAAGGAACATCAGGGGCGAAGGACATGATGGTGGAGCAGTTAGAACGTGTTGAAAGACCCGAGTCATGCATTTTGGGTGGAAACTTGGACTGGAGGTGAGGTCTACATGTTAAAAAAAAGGACCATATTTTAAGGCATCATAAAGTTCACAGAGGCAAGTCTATATTTAAATGATTAAATAGCGGGCATTCGACTAGGTATTTTATTCATTCAGAATGTCTTTTGTTGCCCATGGAGCACTGTGATAGAAACGGGCAACACAAAAGGAAGTCACATAAGGCAGCATCTCTGCCCTAAGGATGGTTACAGATGAGTGGAAAATACAAGCACTAATTAAATCATCAAACAATGTAAAATGACATCAGTGGCATGAACTATGAAGAATTTGTCAAAGTTGCACTATTTAGAGAAATCTTCCCTCAGAGAGCAAAAGTAGAGATGGCATTAGAATGATGAAATAAAGGGAGGGAGAGGTGTTCCAGGTAGGTGAAAAAGGACATCCAGAGACTTGGGAAGGCGGAAACACAAATGACCCCATGCCTGCAGTGCACAAACATGAGGGAGCACAGAAGGAAACAAGACTAGAGGTAGGATGAGGCCAGATCACCTCAAACAGAGCTCAGAACGGATTTTCATTTTATCGATGGAATAACTGAGGCCTCAAGAAGTTGGGAAGAGGGATGGGAGAAGGGCTTGCTCAAGGTGAGAAAGGGCTCGTGTAAGCAGCATCAAAACTTCAGGTACCCCAACTGCTGCTTTAAGACTCTATTTAACAGTCCTGCCGCGCGTGACCCAAACTTAATACTGGTAAGATGGACAGATTCAGAGGCAGCAGGTACTTGTAGGATACAGGGGGAAGGGAGAGGCACAGGACCGGGAGACTGGCCGTGATGGTGATGCAATAATCCAAGCAGGATATAACAAGGGCCTGGGACCTGAAACTTTACCGTGAATGAAAGACAGTCACTGTCAAATTAGATGCTATATTGCTTTAAGCCACGAGACAAAGATTTAGTATAAAACAACATAATATCATGTCAGTGGAAATGTAACCTGGCAAAACCTCTTTGTAAGACAATATTCTTTTTTTTTTTTTTTTAATAGGTCTATGTCTTCATCCTGGAAATTTCTTTTCTAGAAAAAGATGTTATAAATACTTATAAGACCAACATATAATATATTTGTATATTACTATATAGATTTGTATTATATGAATACTATATATTCACGTTATATATTAATGTGTAGGTATTTACATTTGTGTACACAGATTTGTCACACAAAAAAAGAAATTACAGCATTGTTTTTAAATCGGTAATCAAACTTAAATGTCAGTCGTAAGGAGATGGTTACATAAATTACAGTACAGATATAAGATGAGGTTCTGCATGGCTACTAAAAGGACTGACTAGACCTACAGGTGCTGACACTCAGGGGCCTCCATGGTAAAATGCATGTGAAAGCTAGCAGGGAACAGACTAAAATGTATACATAGTATGTGAACATTTGTGTTAAAAGTGATAGACGGTCTCTAGGAGAATATGTAAAAACATTGGTCATTAGACATCACATCTGGAGAGGAGAATTTGTTAGCTAGAAACAGGATGGAGAGTATTTTTTTAGATCATTTTATGGTTTTGAAGTCTTAATCAGGTATAATTACTGTTCATTCTAAAATTAAATAAAGAGCTTGAACCAGGGTGGTGTAGTCAGAAGGAAAAAAAAAAAA
>PVKE010027195.1:0-13322 GCA_004027555.1 Craseonycteris thonglongyai | reverse complement strand
AAAGGAATTTTGACACTGTGAATTTCATAGCCATTGAAGAAAGGGGATGAAGGCTTCCTCTCTAGACATCTGTTCTGGCTTCCAGATTTTCACTGGGCTCGTTTTCCCATTACACTCTACCTCTGAGGAAAGTGGCAGGGTAATTGCATGTAAAAATTCCTCATTTGTGTGCAGGACTCAGGACTGTTTGCCAGCTCAGAGGCAGTTGATTAAATAGCCAAACTCTATTTATGAGACAGCCTATAATTTGGTTTCTAGGACCTAATGCACGGCAATTGTTGCCCCTGAGGACTCTGAGTGAAATGGAACTGGCCCATTCCAGTCAGGTTTTGGTAAACTGGTTGGTTCTTGGCTTGGGAGTAAAAAAACATTCTCAGATTAACAGGAAGGTATTGCCTTTTTAGTGTAGGATGCTCAAGTTTTCTTCCGGGTAGAAATGAGTTCAGGTTTTTGGAATTACAATGACCAATGAGAGAACTCCAGGGGACTGCAGAACCTGGAAATTCTAAGATAATGTTTCTGTAGCCAAGAAATCGCCATTTATAAAATCTGAGAAGACAAGAGGCCCTGGTGTCTAGTGACTACATGGGCAGGGGCTTCTTTCTCTTAAGGTAGCCTTGGGCCTGGTGAGGAGCTGGAATCTTCTCTGGCTTTTGTAGCCTGTCATGTCAGAGCTTTCCAAGTCAGCCTGAGGAGGAAAATCCTGATGCTGGGATTTAGTTGGGCTTGTAGATCTGGAGTTTTCTATGTAGACCTGAAGCTCAGTCAACATCTCTTTAATGGTAAAACTTTGAAAAATCTTTTCAATGGAGGATAGAAAGCAAATCAGGGTTGCATCCATTTTCTAAAGGACCTGTTAAAGACTGCCCCTTTTCTTTTTTTAAGGAAATGATTTTCCTGTTTAGCCATCCCTCTTCTGCAGTGGTTCCTTTGAACACTCACATTTCTCCAGCTGTTGGAGCCTCTTCTGTGGTCTGTTTACAGTCTCACAGGTACTGTATTTGGAGACTGGGGCTATTGGTCACTGTGGGCTAAGTTCTCTTAGGAGGCAAAGAAGGGGCTTGGCTTCATATGCCCCCAGAGTAGCTTCAGTGGTGACCATTTTAAGTCACAGTTGGTACGACAAGCTTGGATCTCAAACCCATTCTGATAATCGAATCCCATTGTTAGATATGACACAACTTGACCACGTTTTTTTGTAAAGGCTAAGTAGACAAAGGCAGCATTGGGGGATTCTACTACTTTTTAAAGCCACTCTCCTCTGTCCTCTGACTTTAAGTAATGAGGCAGTTCCCTTCTCTCTCTTTCAATTCTGTAAAATGGGGATAATCTGACCTCTTGCCCGCAGAGCCTTGTGAGGACCAGCTACTGAGGGTAGGGGAAAGGGAAAACTGAGTCTGAACAATGATCTGTCATTCCATTGAGCTAGCAAAGGAGTTAAAAAGTAAGGCCTGCTCTCTCACTCAGCTGGGTCTTCAGAGCTGGCTTGTAACAGGCTTTGAAGAAAAGTTCTATAGAGGTGCTAAGTAGCAGCCAAGAGACCAGGCCCGCTGCCAGGGGGTCAGGCCTGGGCCGAGGAGGCCGCGGTCTTGGGGTTCAGGCCAATTCTGCCGCCGCGAGTAAAGTTCATGCTGCCCGATCCCCTCGATGCGGCCTGGAGGAGCCCGACCCGGATAGGAACGTAAGGAGGAAAGCGGCCTAGGCTCCGTGAAGGCGTAAGCTCCGGGCCGGATTTTCCTTGAAGCCTTCAGCGGCGGCGCTGCCGAGCGAAAGCGGCAGAGGGCCTGCCGCCGCCGCGGCTGGTTATCTCCCCTCCTCCTTTGTGAGGGGAAGGGAAAGAGCGAGTTCGTTCCACGGCCTGCGCCCACTCCGTGCTCCGTTCCGGGTTTGCCAGGCGGCCGCAACGGCGCTGGGTAAAATGGCAGTGCTGAGCCTCGTGTCGGAGTGAGGGGGACTCGGAGGAGAGTGGGGCGCGCTAGCCGCTCAGTCCGGCCGCCCGCCCGTCCGCCCACTGTCGCGCAGCAGCCTCGGCCAGCGTCGCGGTCGGGGAAGGGAGGCGGTGGAGCGCCCGGCCCGCGCCCTGACTCTGCCTACCGGCTCCCGGGCTGCCGCCGCGCGCCCTCCAACCCGCCCGGCCCGGGTCCCCCTCCCCCCGCTCCCTCCCTCCCTCCCCGCCCCCTCCCCCTCCTCCCTCCTCCTTTCTCCGGCAGCAGAAAGCGGAGAGTCACAGCGGGGCCAGGCCCTGGGGAGCGGAGCCTCCACCGCCCCCCTCATTCCCAGGCAAGGGCTTGGGGGGAATGAGCCGGGAGAGCCGGGTCCCGAGCCTACAGAGCCGGGAGCAGCTGAGCCGCCGGCGCCTCGGCCGCCGCCGCCTCCTCCTCCGCCGCCGCCAGCCCGGAGCCTGAGCCGGCGGGGCGGGGGGGAGAGGAGCGAGCGAGCGCAGCTCAGCAGCGGAGCCCCGCGAGGCCCGCCCGGGCGGGTGGGGAGGGCAGCCCGGGGGACTCGGCCCCGGGGCGGGGTGGGAGGGGGGGAGAAGACGAAGACAGGCCGGGTCTCCGCGGACGAGACAGCGGGGATCATGGCCGCGCAGGTCGCCCCCGCCGCCGCCAGCAGCCTGGGCAACCCGCCGCCCTCGGAGCTGAAGAAAGCGGAGCAGCAGCAGCGGGAGGAGGCGGGGGGCGAGGCGGCGGCAGCGGTCGAGCGCGGGGAAATGAAGGCAGCCGCCGGGCCGGAAAGCGAGGGCTCCGCCGTGGGGCCACCGCAGCCGCTGGGAAAGGAGCTGCAGGACGGGGCCGAGAGCAATGGGGGTGGCGGCGGCGGCGGGCCCGGAGCGGAGCCGGACCTAAAGAACTCGAACGGGAACGCGGGCCCTAGGCCCGCCCTGAACAATAACCTCACGGAGCCGCCCGGCGGCGGCGGCAGCAGCAGCGATGGGGTGGGGGCGCCTCCTCACTCAGCCGCGGCCGCCTTGCCGCCCCCAGCCTACGGCTTCGGTCAACCCTACGGCCGGAGCCCGTCTGCCGTCGCCGCGGCGGCGGCGGCCGCCGTCTTCCACCAACAACATGGCGGACAACAAAGCCCTGGCCTGGCAGCGCTGCAGAGCGGCGGCGGCCTGGAGCCCTACGCGGGGCCCCAGCAGAACTCGCACGACCACGGCTTCCCCAACCACCAGTACAACTCCTACTACCCCAACCGCAGCGCCTACCCCCCGCCCCCCCAGGCCTACGCGCTGAGCTCCCCGAGAGGAGGCACTCCGGGCTCCGGCGCGGCGGCGGCTGCCGGCTCCAAGCCGCCTCCCTCCTCCAGCGCCTCCGCCTCCTCGTCGTCTTCGTCCTTCGCTCAGCAGCGCTTCGGGGCCATGGGGGGAGGCGGCCCCTCAGCAGCCGGCGGGGGAACCCCCCAGCCTACCGCCACCCCCACCCTCAACCAACTGCTCACGTCGCCCAGCTCGGCCCGGGGCTACCAGGGCTACCCCGGGGGTGACTACGGCGGCGGGCCCCAGGACGGGGGCGCCAGTAAGGGCCCGGCGGACATGGCCTCGCAGTGCTGGGGGGCTGCGGCGGCGGCGGCGGCGGCGGCGGCGGCTGCCTCGGGAGGGGCCCAACAAAGGAGCCACCACGCGCCCATGAGTCCCGGGAGCAGCGGCGGCGGGGGGCAGCCGCTCACCCGGACCCCGCAGGTACATAGCTGAATGGGGAGGGGGCTGGGGCGAGTGGGACCCGGGGAGTGGGTGGCGGCAGCGGAGACCCGGCCACAGCCGTGGGCCTTCTTCAGTCCGGGGCTTCCACTGCTGGGGAGCTGCCATTGTCTAGCTCTTCTCTCTTAAAATGGCTGCCTGTGTACCTTCCTTTCCTTCCCTTCCCTTCTTCAGCCTTTGTGTGGGGCTTTCCCTGAGGTGTCTGCTCTCCTTCTCCCTCTACTCTCGTCCCTTCGAACTCTGGGGGTGCGGGGCAGAGTATGGGGAAGGGCCTTGCCTGGGGTAATGGGGGTGCTGGGGGTTCAGGTTAGGGGTGTAGGCAGTGCTAAGTGATCGTGTATTGACTGAACAGTTCTTCACTCACCTGCCGTTCCTCTCTGCCCCCTCCCCCGCCTTCCTCCAGGCCATCCCCATCTGTGCTTTCAAGGAGGGGCCCCACGGACTCGGGGAGACCTCGAGGGAGGGCAGGGGCCTGTTTGGGGGCAGCTAGAGGCCGGCTGCCGTTCACATAGGGCACCCTGGGCCATCTCGTGTCTTAGTCTCTGTCGGCCAGTGGCCTGGACTTCTCCCTGGAAGTGCTGGTAAACAGCTGAGTGATTGGAGTAGTAAGTGCAGATTGCTTTGGTTTGGGATTTGAATTATGGAGGTAAAATCCTTCTGTCAAAGCCAGGAGACAGTTGGTCTTAGGTTGACATCCTATCTGTGATCTGATTGGCTCCCCATCTCCTGCTCTTGGCCATTTATAATTGCCTCTGATGTAATGGTACAACAATCCTGATGAGCTCATAAACTTTTACACTCTGTTTTTCTGCCAGTGATAACCCAAACCATCACTGCCACTATCTGCCTTTTTTTTCCAGAGCTGAAATTGGCTGTGACCTTGAGAATGGAGATTTAAGCAGCAATACTATATCAGCAGGAACAGAGCCCCAGACAGGCTGCCCTTGTTACATTGTGCCTGAAACAAAAGAGGCAGTGGCATCTTGCTTGTACCTTGGATTTATTTTGCTTGTTATGTTTTATGTAGCCTGAAATAGATTGTTGTCAGAACAGTAGCTGCGTTTTTCTGTACAATGGGTTTGCTGTTTTGGTTTTGTGACTTTCCTGATGGTATAAATGACTTCTTTGATGGCTCTGAAGATGCATTTGTCTTGAGTAATTTTGACCCGATTCACTTTGCAGAATTGAAATTATTTTACTGGGTTTTTTATTGGGTGAAAAATGTGGGGTCTTTATGGGAGAGGGTAGTAAAAGACGTTTTTTTGTTTTTTGAGGACTGGAAGCTTTCAGAGAATTTCATGTTAGTTTCAAGTGTTCTGTTTTAAGGAAGACTGGCCTCATTCTTTGTTTACATGTTGAATCTTTACACTTTCTTTTGTTAATTGAACTTTGGGAGAGCAGCTCAATTTAAAGGAAAGCAGACATCTTTCATAATCTTCAGAGGGACGTTCTCCTAAATAAGGCTTGGTTTGGTGAAATTTATCATTTGTTCCTGGAATATCAAAATGGCTAGTTTTCTGTTTTATCGTTTTAGAACTTTTAAATAGAAATAGACCAATTTTTCCTTTGCTTTTAAAGACATGTTCCAATATTTTTCTATATTCCAAGATAAAGATAAGCCATACAATGATATTTAAGCTTCACTTAGAAATTACAACTATTTGGTACTTTTTAATGCATTCTCTGTTATTTTGCTCTTCTTCCATCTTTGTATTCTGTTTTCAGTGCTTTGGTCAGAAATATTAGATACTTCATGGAGTCATGTATCTTTTCAAAGAGGAGGGGAAAGCTCTAAAAGCTCCCCGCTTATCCACCCTCCCAACTGTACTCAGTTGTACCTTTGTGGTACTAGATTTTGTTCACTTAGGTGGCCTAATTAGCTGTATTCTTTTCCCATCCTAGAACTCCTTTTCTATTCTTCCACCACCCTAGGAATTTTGAAAATAGTTGTTAGGTGGCAGGTTTAGAGCACTGTGCCTTGAATCCACTTCTGTGATGGCAAGAAATGAGAATTTTTTATTAGATTTCTAGTGTCTGGAGGATAGGTTTTTGTCTTAGAAAATAACATTCTCTTGTCTCTGGGTCATTATGTAGTTTACACCGCTTTCCCCTTTTCTCTTTTTTTTTTTTTTTTTTGGGTGGTGGTGAGAAATTTACCTTTCTTAAGAGGAAATATTTTGGGATAAGTCAAGGCTCATTTAAAAGCACAAATTAATTTGAATTTTGCTGGTTTGGAGATAATTCAGGCACACAGGTGGTATTTGGGGGGTAATAAAACCAACTTTTGTCCTATAGTGATTTCTGTTTTTCAGTCATTAGACAAATATTTGAGCACTTTCTGTGTGGTGGGTACTATGCTATGTGCTGAGTAAATGGTAAGAAAATACAGTCCCTGTTTGGAAGCTTGTCCATGCTGTCTTTGGGTGAATTTTCAGTTTCCCTTTTGACATCACTGGACGTGGTACTTCACACACCATAGATTCCTGTTCAATTTCAGTTCAGTGAAATCCAGAGAATGGGCTGCTGAGTATTTACTTGTAGAAGAGACAGTATAACTTTCAGTTTTGTGTACTGCTTCAGATGTGTAGTGTAGATGAGGGTTTGTAGGTAGATCGATTTTATTCTGAATTCCTCTTTGCTAGTTTAGGATAAAGCTCTTGTCAGACCATAATGCCTGATTAAGCATTCTTAAATAACAGAGTCTTGCTCTGTCTCCTTTCTCTAATTCAGTTTTGGGTTACGAGTATTTGCGGAAACTTGATTGACGCAGCAAAGGTGGTAATGTTCTCATTTGACTCTGCCTTTATGAAATAAGGATTAAGTAAGTGTGTGTATTGTGGCTATGTCTTTTTCATGGGAGCTGGAAAGATCCCAGCAAACAAACTTTTCCTTTATCCCTTGCCCTAAATAAGTACCGTCTCATGGTGTTGAATCCTGCTACTGATGAAATACTTTTACATCACTTGATATAAAAGCTTTTTACTTGGGATGCTTTTAGCTGTAGTACTTTAAGAGTACTACCAGGGGTAGCCGGGATGGCTCCAGTGGGTTAAGCGCTCACTTTGCAGCCCTGGGGACCGAGGATCGAATCTTGGCCCCTGCTGCCTGTGCGGACCCATATGCTGAACAGGGGAGTGCCCCCAGTTCAGTTCTCACGGGGGTGAGACCCCGGCTCAGTTCCTGCCCTGTGCAGCCCCACGCCCACCTGTGGAATGAAACTATGTGGAAAAGCCAATGATGTGGGAAAGCTGGGATGGCTCAGTGGGTTAAGCGCTCACTTTGCAGCACCGGGGTCTGAGGATCGGATCCCAGCCACTGCCCGTGTGGAACCATATGCTGAACTGGGAGCTCCCCCAGTTCAGTTCTCTCTCTGTCTCTGTGTATCTCTCTCTCTCTGTCAAAAAATTCATTAATAAAACTTAAAATATGCTGGCCAAATAAAGTTGTCTTAAAAAAAAACCAATGATGTGCAACTATGGAGACTGTTCTGGGCCCTGCCCTTTCTCTCTGTCTCTGTATCTCTCTCTCTCTCTGTCAAAAACAATAAAAATCTTAAAAAGAAAAAAAAAAGGTACTACTAGCTCATCAAAGTAAAAAATGAAATAGAATATATAGTCCAGAATCAAGCTGGATTTAATTATTAGTTTCTGCTATGGAAACATTAAATGATACTTCAGACTATTGGGTAATTAATACAGGAATCCTGGGCTTATAATGGGAATGCCTACTGGCAAAGACTCTGGGCTGGCTGCAATACAGGACTCTATTTGGAGCTTTCTCAAGTAGGAGAGACCAGGAAAGTCACACTTGAGATGGCACTTAGTTATGGGGACTTTTAAGTTTCTATACTGTCCATGAGATGACTAGGGGTAAGAAGGTTGGGTGGTGGCAAGAGAAAAGAGAAAGGAGCCAGGACCAAGGTTGGCTTTTTATTGGTCCTTACAAGGACTTTTTTAGATCCCTTTGTGTATGACACAGTAACCATGACAAGTGGCACCTGCTGTAACAAGATGTCCTGGATTGCATTAAACATTCATATGTAGAATTGACTCCTGTAGGGTGTGATGTCTACAGTAGGCCTTTTGCAAAGATATTAGTGAACTTTTTTTAAAAATATGGAAATAGGGGATGTCAGGATGGCTTAGCAGATTAAGTGCTTGGCTTGCAGCCCTGGGGTCCAAGGATCTACTCCTGGCCCTGGCCCATGTAGACCCATATGCCGAATTGGGGTGTGCTTCCTATGTGGGAGGCCCCCAGTTTGGTTCTCCCCTGGGCGAGCTTCCCATGTGGGAGGCCCCCTGTTCAGCCCCCAGCTCACGGGAGCGTGCCTCCCATGGTGGAGGCCCTTGGCCCAGTTCCCACCCTGCGTGGCCCCATGCCCACTTGTGTGGAATGAAACTATGTCAAAAACTGATGACATACAACTATAGAGACTGCTCTGGGCCCTCCCCCTTCTCTCTGTCCCTCTCTATGTCAAAAACAATAAAATCTTTTTTAAATGTGGAAATAGACTAATGAAGTAATAATGGTCAGGGTTCTTTTCCATCCTGCCCAAAGTTGTATTGATTGCCTTCAAATCCCAAGATTTGAGAAGCAACTGAAACATGGAAATATGGTTAAAATATGGTATTCAAAATAAATTAGCACCAAATAGTTTTTTCCTGTCAGTGAGCTATGATACCTTAGTCTCTGAAATAGAGTCCTGATTCCCATGGCTTTTATCTCTGGGTTTTACCTTGTTTAGACTGGTCATTATCATTACTTTTGTACATCGAATTATGTGTGGCACAGGATTTAGGAGGAAGAGGAGGCTTTGGTTCCACATGCAGCTCTGGATTAAGCTGTGTGACTTTGGGCAAGTTATTTGCCTTCCATGTTTCATTTTCTCTTCAGTAAAGTGAAGTTGTTGGATTACATGACCCTCCCTGATGCTACACATCTGTCTGTGCTTATATATATATGGCTCATTATGAGAACAGCATCTTCCTGTACATTTATAGGTAGGGATCTTGAGACCATCTTTCTTAACCCTGAGCTAAAGGAATTCAAGAATGTTTTCTTCTGAAAATTTACAGAAAAAAGTGCTGAACATCTGGGTGTTATGGTGGTCTGTGGCCTTTTGCAGAAAAAGCCCTACCAGACTGTTTTGCCTTTAAATTTTTAGTCTCTTAGTCATTAATCATTCCACCTGGTTGGTGGCTTAAAAACTGTAAATAATAATTTAAAAATTAGGCAGACTTCATTAAAGTGAGACTTGAAAAATGGTTGCTTCAAAATCTCCAAGAAGGAATTTTGGAGATAGATTAGGGTGGGGTGGGTTGGGGTGTGAATATTCACAAATTCAACATTAACATTGCTTCCTTTGGGGGGTTAGGAAGGTGGGAAGAGGTGGCATTAAGCTCTCTAGACTCTTAGTGTTTGGGCAAGCCTAGGTCTGGTTTGAGCAGTTGGTTGTAATCTGAGTGCCTGAACTTGCCTTGTTAAGTTTTTCTGAGAGGAGCAAAAGTTTTGAGACTAGAACAGGAAAAGCTAAGTCTCTCACGGTCAGTTTCATAGGTGGTAATCGCCTTTTCTCATAATCCTTGTTTTTTAAACTGTGTGGTATGGTTTGCAAGTGGTTCTGGAAATGCTGTTCTTTTCTCAGGCCCACCTGAATTTCCATGCTTTCTCCTCCTAGCTCAGTAGTTTAAAAGTATATAAATTCAGGCATATTAGAGATGTGCTAGAAGGAAGCTTCCCTTTATAAAATAGAAGAGAGGTGTTTGATAATTCTCTGCTTTACACAGCAACTCTTCCCCTCTGATGGAACCAAATGTGTGTAAATACTTGCTGAGCTGTCATTATGTACCCAGGAGGTTTCTGTAGTAAGATGTAAACGACTCTATAGAATGTTTGACAGGCAAATTAATAAACAGTTTTCAAGCAAATATAATGTTATTCTCTTCTCATGTAGTAGAATAAAATAACATTGGAGAAAAAAACATGGGAATAGAGAAGAGGGTAGTGAAGGGAGGGGGCGGTAGTGGAGAGTATGGAGATGAGAGATGATCTAAAAGTTTTGAAGTGAAAAGATGCTGCCCTGGAAGAGAAGCCTCTGACCCGGGCTCCATGCTAAATTCAGGGCATGTGGAGCCTTGTTCAAAATCATTTACAATTTCAGAGTGAAAACAGAAGTTTGGAAAGAAGGCCCTAAGTTTTAATAGTGAGGTAAGTGTGTTCCAAGACTTTGTTTTAAAGCCTTGTTTTTTCAAAAAGGTTTTGTAGTTTGGTAAGTGTTTTTAGGGTTGGGTTTGCATTTTTGGAATACCGGAAAGTAGAAAAAAGATACTGCAACTTTAATGTTGTATTCTCTGTTTTGCTGTGGCCCTCAGGATTATAAGCCCCACTGCAAGGGCTGGGTTTGTTCATATAGTTCTTCCTGGATGCCTTCTGTTCATCACTTTCATATATATTAAAATTAATACCCCCAGGTTCCTGGGTCAGTGCAGAGTCCAAATGTTTGAGAACTCAGTAAATTCTGCTTGAAGGGTTATGTGGGTAGATTCAGTGTTTGTTTATGAAATTACCATTTTAAGATTAACATTTCTGGGTTTTTTCAATGAAACACTCCTTTTATGGAGGTATTTTAGATGTATAGTATCTTACCTGTCTGTGGTATACTCTGCTTTGGTAGCCTTGTGAGATGACCAAGTTTAACTTCTTGAACTCCCTTTTTAAACTAAATCCACTGACTCTAACACCACTCTAAAAACACATGAAGTGTTTTTTAGACCAGAGTCCTAGCATAGGAGTAGGGAATATGAACATAATTATGGCCCTGACCATAATCTTTAGGTTCAGCTGATTTAACCAAAGGTTATTAGCTTGTTTGAAAACAAAAATTAAAAACACTTAGGTTGACACTGATTTTGGTTGGCCAGGCCTTTCCCAATATGGTGGTGGTAAGGGTATTAGAACTTCAGACTTGTTGCTGAGAGCATGATATATATATATGACATATATATAGCTCGGGGAGATACGGAGATTCAGAGAGAGGTGGGAAATTGCCCTATGTGAACATATCAATTACATACTAAGAAGGGACTTAAAAATGAAAAGACAGACAATCTCTGTTTCAGAGGAATTTAGTTTTCTTGGGGAAGCATGTTTATGTGCACATGTCTGGAAAACTTGCAAAGCATTTTATAAATGGTTAGATACCACACAGTCTATGAGCTGAAGGAATCTGAGAATAAGGAACAATCAGAGTTAGATACAGTACCTTAGGACAGCTTTTCAGAGGCATTGATTTGTAAAGCTGAATGTTCAAGAAAGGGAAAGTTAAAATATTAACTTGTTTTTTCATAATGCTGTGCTGAGTTTTGTGGGCTTTATTGAATCCAAATTACACATCATCCACAGACTGGTAGTTGTCTCATTCCAGTGACTTTGAGAATTCGGACTCAAACCATAAAATTCTGTGAAAGAGAGTGGTTCCAGGGTCTTAGTGGTTCCTGTGGTTATGTGGGGCTCTTAGCACAACCTGCCAATTCTTGGCCAATTCAGGAGCTTTTTTATAGTAGTTTTGTGTTTGGAAGGTCATGTCACCTTCAGAGATGTGTGTCCTGGACAACTCTGCAGTGACAGTAGTTCAACTTTGGTTGGAAAGCTTGGGTTTTTTCTTTGACAGAGTTGACCTTTCTTAATGCAAGAACCATGAGGTACCTGTCAGGACTCTTAGATTGCTCCTATTTCTGAAGAGTTGGGAGCTGAGCTCAAACTGGGTTGCTTAGATGATGGGTGGATAAACCTGCATTTACCGGTACACAGTTTGCCCATCTGTTCACAGAAATGGCCTTTAATACTGTTTTTGATTAGATTGGCTATGGCCAAGAAGCTTATAAATGCTATAGATACTTGCTTATTTTTTATGGGAACCTCTGAATTGTAGTGATTTGGGTTTCTCCTGCTGGTCCATGTGTGTGATTGGACCACACATAATTTCTGGCACTTTTCAAGGGCTGTAAGTGGATGCTTAACAGCTGAAGGTGTGTGGAGTATTTAGTGCCAGGCTACTACAGTGCTTCCACCTGGAAGCACTCCATATGTCTATACTCTTTTCTAGTATAGAGGTATATAGAGAACTGGGGAGTGCCCCCAGTTCAGTTCTCTCTCTGTCTCTGTCTCTGTCTCTCTCTCTCTCTCTCAAAAAATAAAGAAGAAAAAAAAAACAACTTAAAAAAAAATCGGGAAAAGCCGGGATGGCTCAGCGGGTTAAGCGCTCGCTTTGAAGCCCTGGGGACCTAGGGTTGAATCTCAGCCCCATATGCTGAACTGGGGTGTGCTTCCTGAAAGTGGTGAGGCCTCCAGTTCAGTTCAAAAAACAAACAAAAAAACCCCCCAAAAAACATTACATAGAGGTATAGTCTTGAATACAGATTTTCGTTTAGAAATATTTCTTTCAACTGATTTTGCCTGGCCATTCTGACATTTTGCAAAAGTGAGTTTCCAGTAACTAAGAATTGGCCACAAATGGTTTACCTGCCATAGACAGCAGATATGTAGGGACTTGAGATAAACTCCTTAGTCAATCCCAGATTCTAGGGTAATCCAAGTTAGGATGAATGTTGATTTACCGGTAACCACTTTGACTATTCTTCCCTGCAGTTGTTCTTCCCCCTATTTAAGTGGATGAAATAGTTTTCATTAAATGTGAAGGGACATCTGAGTGAACTTTTATGTGCTTTTGTTAGTCATTTGTGCATACTAGAAAATGGTCTTAGGACAGGTTGAATCTTTATTTCTCAGTGGCTTCTGCATTTTCTAAGGGTGTCTGCTGGGAAGAAGTCTAATGCCAAGAATACATTCCAACATGCTAAGAGTAGGAAATTTGATCTTTAAAATGTTGATTTAGGGAAGCCGGGATGGCTCAGTGGGTTAAGCGCTCACTTTGCAAACCTGGGGACCGAGGATCGAATCCCGGCCCCGGCCCGTGCGGACCCACATGCTGAACTGGGAGCTCCCCCAGTTCAGTTCTCTCTCTGTCTCTGTATCTCTCTCTCTCTCTCTGTCAAAAATAAATAAAAATAAAAATAAATAAATTTAAAATGTTGATTTAGTGTTGGTTATGGTACATATTAGAAATCACACAGTAATCCAGGACAGATTTTTGTCACCTTCCCAGAAATTAATGTTGGTATGAAATACTAAAGGGCCTTGGGCACTGGGGATATGTGCTCTGTCTACATCTGCAGGCCAAAAGTGCTACTTGAATTGCTACCCATATGAAGAGGAAATGTGCCCTGTGCTTTTTTTTTTTTCTCTCTCTTGCATTTGGGCTTCCTTATGGCTCCTTCCATGCTTCTTGGTTCCCAAGTCTACAGTGTTAGCTATGACTTTCTCCTCTCTTGGCCCTGGCACATTCATGATTTTCTGTGGCTCATCATTAGCAGCCAAAATTTTTGTATGCTTTTCCCTCTTAAACTTGTTAGCTTTCAGCTTTCTTATTTATAGACATCTCTGTTAAAAGGAACTCCCCCCTCAAGATCTAGCCACCAGCATGACAGAAGCTGAGGATTTTAGAGGTTGATATGATATCAGTCATTTTAAAAACCCATTTGCTGTGTGCTTGATGTTTTTTTTTTTT
>PVKE010027194.1:0-21766 GCA_004027555.1 Craseonycteris thonglongyai | reverse complement strand
AGCTCCCAGTTCAGCATATGGTTCTGCACGGGCCGGGGCCGGGATTCGATCCTCGGTCCCCTGCGCTGCAAAGTGAGCACCTAACCCACTGAGCCATCCCAGCTTTCCCAATACTTTTTGATAATATGTTGTATATATATTTGCCTTAAGAAAGGGATGAGGGGAAGCTGGGATGGCTCAGTGGGTTAAGCGCTCACTTTGCAGCACCGGGGACCGGGGATCGAATCCCAGCCGGTGCGGAACCATATGCTGAACTGGGAAGCTCTGCCAGTTCGTTCTCTTTCTGTCTCTGTATCTCTCACTCTCTCTCTCTCTCTCTCTCTCTCTCTCTCTCTCCCTCTCTCTCTCTCTCTGTCAAAAATAAATAAATAAATAAAAATAAATAAGCTCTCTTTAAAAAAAAAAGGGGATGAGAAAAGTAATTTGTTCTAGGATATTAATACTTAATAACAGACTGAATTAATTACCACTTTAAGGACATTTGTGTTTTAGCTAATGTCTATTGACAACCAAAGGAATTGTCATTATTTGTACAAGTAAAAATGTGAATGGACTGAACGTTGTTTTGAGTTAGAAAGGGCCTTTTGTAACATACCGGTATCTATTAGACTCCATATAATTCAGAAAAGGGTTCTGTTCTGTGACTATAGTGGGCAGCCTTAACTGTATGAAGCAGACCCAGGTGACTCTGACCTGCTTTATCCAGAGCAGCTTTGCTTTTTCTCTGTTACACGTTGGATGCCCACCAAAGATTTTATTGGATTAAGAGCTTTGTAGTTTAAGAAAAATATCTCCAACAACAAAAGACATCTTAAGGTCACTGGTCTAATTTATTTATGACTCGGAGCTGTGCATACCTTGAGTTCTTTCCTCTTCTCTCTTATTGCCTGTTAAACATCATTATTTGAGGGAGCAGTGTTTGGAAAAGATCATTTCTACCTGTTTCCTGTTAACCACTGGACTAAGTATTTAAATTCAAACTGACTTCAAAATCTGCAATGGTACACTACTTCATGATTATTTAGTGATTCTATATTCTAGATAACAAATGTTTGATAAA
Source organism: Craseonycteris thonglongyai (assembly GCA_004027555.1). NCBI lineage: Eukaryota > Metazoa > Chordata > Mammalia > Chiroptera > Craseonycteridae > Craseonycteris > Craseonycteris thonglongyai. The sequence continues at coordinate 20,706 of PVKE010027194.1, read as the reverse complement.
TAAATGTAAGTACATTGTAAAACATTCACATTACTCAAGGAGAATATTTCTTTTGATTTACCTAAGAGGCACAGCTAATTTCTACATAATTAGAGAAAACACATTTACTTTCTATGTGATGGGACAAAATGCAGTGCCTATGAGTACTGGAAACTCTTGATAATCTAAGAGTGTGATTTTTGTGTTGTAGACTAGTGTAAAGTATCATGGGAATAATTGGTAGGAATTTGCACTATGATTTTTCAGAAAAAAGGCTCTGCTTTTTATAACTGTGTTCCCAGGATACCCAATTACTTTAATTCAACAAGAAATCCAAGAATTGTTTTCTCTCTTTTAGTGATTCAATCATTAAAACTGTATGACAGAAAGAAACTTAATTATAATATCCAGTAGGAAGTTAATATTCTTCTGAATTAAAAAAAAGTATGCTCGTATTTTCATAAGCTATTTTTCTTTTCTGAAAAGAATGCATCAAAATAGCTTGCTTTCCCCGCCCTCTCCAAATAATTTTATTGTTAAAGTTCAAAGTTATTTTAATTTGATTACTATTCTTAGGTAGAAAATAACTTTTAGTAATTACTTCTACTGCATCAATGTTTTTGATATTCATAGAAATTCAAGCTAAATTGTTCATGATCTACAATAAATTCTTCCCAGTCAGGCTCAAACCACTGTCCCCCACCTTCAGAGTATATTTGTCTTTAGTCTTCATGATCATTTGCTAAACATATTGTGTGATAATCTGCTAAATATATTGTGATAATTGACTTTGCTTGTCAATATTGCTATGGTTCTGAATTATGCTGCATCCCTCTAAGAGTTTCATAAGTAAATTATTCTCACATCTACAGCCTGTTAAACTTTGGAAATCAATATGCTTTTCTTTGTGTGTGGTTCCAGCAAGATTTTCCATAAAAACTGTCAAATAAATAATGTTTGAAAACTGAACTAGTTCTTTTTTAAGCATGTAAAGTTGCCTTTTTAGAAAAGACAGTAAAAGCAAAACATTGATGAAAATTAAATCTGATATTTAAAAACACTGTATTGTAATAAGGCCTATATTCCCTATGAAGTACATAGTATTCTGTCTTTTCTCACTGAGTTTTTTGACAACTTTTTCTGCATATCTCTAAGATTGCTCCTCAAATATATGTAGTATATGTCTTTTTATTTGTTTATCATTTACTTATTAATTTTTGTCTTTATTTCACTGTTATTATACAGTATTGAATTAATCAACTTTGTTTTTCTTGAATCAATGTTGTCAATTTATATCTTTATCTAAAGTTGTCTACTTTATGTTTATGCTTTCAAATTTACTAGTACAAAATTAATATATATAAATACATTACATTTTAAAATAACTTCTCAGTGTATAATATCTATTTGTATTTATTATTTTTAATCAGTTTGCCAAAGATTCGAACATTTAACTGTTTAATAGATATACTTGATTGCATTTCTTTTGGTTTATTATTATGTTTTTGTTTTTATTTTTCTAATTTTGAACTGAAAAACAAGTTAAAACCTGTGAAACACAACCAAACTCAGAAGGAAATTTATAACTTTAATATATTAGAAAAAATACTGGATACAAATAAGTTAAATATATATTTACTAGTCTGATATTCACCTGGCACTATATACATAGTTATTACCAGATTATTATTGACAATATTCCTTATGCTTTATTTTACATCCCCACGACTATTTTGTAACTACCAATTTGTACTTCTTAATGCTTTCATCTTTTTCACCATGTCCCAAAATCACTTCCTATCTCTTACCTTGATACATTTACTACCCATCTGATACCATACATAGTTATTACAATATTACTGACTACATTCCTTACGCTATATCTGACAGCCCCATGACTATTTTGTATGTCTTTAATCCCTTCTCCTTTTCATCCAATCCTCCAAACACCTTTCCATCTGGCAACTTTCAAAATAGTCTTTGTATCTATGAGTTTGTCACTGTTTTGTTTGTTTATTTTGTTCCTTAGATTCCACATATAAGCAAAATCCCATTGTATCTGCTGTACTCTAACACACCATTCAGTACAATACCCTCCAGGTTCATTCACACTTCTACAGATGGCAAGAACCCATTCACTTTTAAGGCTGAGCAATATTCCACTGTATATATGTGCCACCTCCTCTTTATCCACTCATCCATTCACAGATACTCAGGCTGCCTCCATATCTTAGTCATTGTAAACAATGCTGCAGTGAACATGTGGATGCACACATTCCCTCAAAGTAGTGTTTGGATTTATTTGGATAAATAATCAGAGGTGAAATTACTGAGTCCTTCTTTGTCTCTTGGTATGGTCTTTTTTTTAAGTTTATTTTGTCTTATTTAAATATTGTTACCCCAGCTTTTTTGTTTTTCTTATTTACATTTTCATGAAATATATTTTTTCATCCCTTTACTTTAGTCTGTCTGTCTTTCAATCTAAAGTGAGTGAGTCTCTTGTAAGCAGCAAAGTCTTGTTTTCTTATCCAACCAGCCACCCTATCTTTTGATTGGAGCATTTAGTCCATTTACATTGAAAGTAATTGATATATATGTAGTTATTACCATTTTATTATTGACTTCTTTTTTTAATGTTTGGTCTTCAGAATTCCCTCTAACATTCAACTCCTTTAGCTTCTTATCTGGGAAGCTCTTTCTCTATTTTTTTATTCTAAATGATAGCCTAGCTAGGTAGAGTAATCTTGGTTGTAGGTCATTGCTTTTTATCACTTTGAATATTTCTTCTGGCCTGCAAAGTTTCTGTTAAAAAATCGGCTGACAGCCTTTTGGAATTTCCTTGTATGGGTGGGACAGGGTGGATGAAAGGTGTTAGCCAGGTTAATTGGGATTCAGATATGGTGGCTACCTATGTAGAGCTCAACAAAGAAACAATGGATTCTGATGGCACTTCTGTCTGAGAGAAAGTTGCCTCTCCAGCCCTTGTCTTTGAACCCAGAAAATTCAGTTCCTTCCCATATGTCCCTGTTGCCTTTCGAACCACTGCCCCAGCACTGGAGCTTAGAGTGAATGAGTTCATCTGCAAGTTAGTCCATGTGCAGGCCCTTTAAGAGGAATGTTAGGACTCCAGTATTCCTCTGCCTCACCTAGCCCCAATCTCTGCTGGTTTTCACAGCCAGAATTAATGACTACTTCTATCCCCAGCTCTGGAACACTGAGCTGGGGAACCTGGTATGGGGCTGGGACCCCCCAGTCCTCTGGGGGATGGAGAGCTCCTCAGCTGAGATATCTCTCTCATCTTTTTTTTTTTTTTAAAGATTTACTTTATTGATTTTTGACAGAGAAAAACAGAGACAGAGAGAGACAGAGAGAAGGGGGAGGGCCCAGAGCAGTCTCCATAGTTGTTAGCATTAGTTTTCCATATAGTTTCACTCCACAGGTGGGCACAGGGCTGTGCACGGCAGGAACTGGGTTGGGAGCCTCCCACATAGGTCCTCGCAAGACCTGAACTGGGGGCACACCCCAGTTCAGCATGTGGGTCCACATGGGCCGGGGCCGGGACTCAATCCTCAATCCCCAGGGCTTCAAAGCGAGCGCTTAACCTGCTGAGCCATCCCACCTTTCCCTCTCTTTCATCTTTTAACGGTCACACATGACTGTGAGACCAGCCCATGCTGTATCTCTGCCTCTTCTGCCACTATCACAGTGGCTTCTTCTGTTTGTCCTTTGAGGTAGGACTTCGATTCAGCTAGACTTCTGGAAATTCTCAATGATAATTGTTCTGTAGTTCCGTTGTAACTTTGATGTGGTCATTAGAGTCAATAAGCACGTTATTTCTTTACTCTGCCATTTTGATTGGAAATACCATACTCTATTTCATAAGCACCTTGGTTAACCATATGTTTACTCTATGACATATCATTAAGCTATAAAAGTCTGTTTTCTCCTTCTATTATATCCAACACATAATAGTTTAAACAAAGAGAGGGAATAATTAAAAGAGAGACAGGATAAACAGGTAAGAGTGGAGAGGCTCTATATTATACTAGGATAATTAGATGTTTTTTTCATAATTTTTCCAAAAAATACATGAGGTATTAATTTAGGTATATTTAAGTATGGGTTTTCAAATTCTAATTTAACCCTAGATCATCTTTAGAAATATTCAGAAAAACTAAAACTTGGCTTATTTAAGTTATCTATTAATAAGGAATATGCTTATTAAAGAGAGAACTACAAAACTGGTTCCCAGCACCAAACATGATATCTATATTTTTGGCTAACTAATATTAGTTTTCACTTTATAGATGTACACATGTTCTTATTCATTTCCCAAGAGACTCCTAAAGCTATGAGTTAAAATACATTACCAAGAAGCACTGTGTAGTCTTTATTAAGTATAATTTTAAAAAGAAAAAAATTTATGTCTAATCTGTCTTTGTCTCTGGACACAAATGTGACAATGAATCTGATAATTGGTACTATTTTAAGCCTAGTGTTTTAATTCATGATACTATTATATTGTTGAATCTAAATTAATTACATAAAATTTGGCAGCTAAATGACTATTTGCTATACCTAATTCCATTGATAAATGTTAGATTGATAGCCTTTCCTTGAAAGAAATTACACTTAAGTGGAAGGCCACTATGTAAAATTGATAATAAAAAAATCATGCTGTTCGAGTTTTCATTATGGGGGACATGGAAATTACTCAGAACCTTAACCTCACCTTCCATGTTGTGGAAGAATACAGTCTGAAAATAATCCCATTGGTGTATTCTACATGTTAGTAAAAGTTACAAAATTTAAATAAAAATTCAATATAATTTTAGAGATTCAGTACAAGTAATCAATTACTTGGAAATAAAATATTACATCTTTGGGTGACACAAGCAGTCTTCTGATGATGTCAAATGGTTTATTCTTTGTACATGTTGGATTTATTAGATGACCCTCAGGGCTTTTCAGCTGTTTTTAAGACCTAATGCCAAATTAGAAGCTTCCTTCAAAAATAAAAAAATGACTCCTAAAACTGCAAAAACTTTAGCTAATTAAAATTTACTAAAAGGAAATAACTTCATTAGAAGGTGAAGTTTAATAGTCATTTATTTGATTCGGATGCATCCCAAAACTAGCAAAACATACAAATTTGTATTTAATTTCCATAAATACTAGTAGTACGAAGCAAACAGATTCTGTCAGAGAGTCTTTAAGATCATAAAAATCTTTGATTTTATTGGAATCTATTTTTATTCAGATTGTTAAAAGCTGGCTTTGCTTTTATTAATAATGTTTTTATGCATTTGAATGGCATAAGCTGTTCTATACTAAAGAAAGGTTAGTCAGCATTCTCAGCAGGCTACAGATTTAGATTTTAAAAATCCTTAGTGTGTTACTATTTTCAGTCTCCCAATTTCACTTTCTTACCTAGTTTAAAGCAGTGCCAGCACCAGTGGAAAGATGATGAAAGGTCAAATAAACAATGTGAAACCTAACTATAATTTTATTTAAATGGACAATTTACAACACATTTAGAGATGCTAAAACATTTCTCATATTTTTTTTTATATGTTGATGATCTCTCAGGGTCAACAGAGAAGCTGTTTCTTTTTCCAGTTTTGTTCAGTTTTCCAGTTGTCTATTTTTTATTTCGCTACAAGTCAGTACATTTTAAAATTTGCAATAATATGACTATTTAACTAGTTACCAATAACCAAAGAGTTATCATGAATTAATGCTTCATATTTGAGGACACATAATCATTTGTTTTAATACGCAATTTCTTGATACAATAATGGTATCATTTAAACAACAAAGGCATTCCTGGAACAGGTACAAATTCCAGACCCCATATATTCTCTTGTCATATACTTCCTTTACAACCTCGTAAAATCAGTAGAAAAATTTCAAGTTTCAAACAGGATTGTAACCACATAATTTACTTTTTTTCCATTTTATAATGTACTTAAAATAGCTTTGCCGCTTTCTACATCAGAGAGCATTTAATATCGTTATCGTTCTAAATTTTATTTTTCCTGCTCTTAAAGCTCTAATACTATGAAATCTGTTATCCAGCATGCCAAAAGTATTATGAAAATAAGAATATACTTATTCCAAAGTAATAATTTTTTTCTTATTTCCAAGATTAGGTATTTTAAAATGCTGGGGTGGCCAGGATAGCTCAGTGGTTGAGAGTTTGTCTCCCAATTACAAGGTCCAAGGTTCAATTCTAGCTCCAGTCTGTGCAATCCTACATGCTGGATTGCAGTGTAACTGGTAACCATTGTAATGACTTGGCAATAAAGTTTCTCTCCTCCCATGCAGGAGGCCTCGGGTTTGGTTCCTGCCCCAATTGGGGCCACATCCATCTGTGTGGAATAGAACCATATCACAACCAATGATGTAACAACAATGGAGACTGCTCTGGGCCCTTTTTCTCTCTCTCTCTCTCTCTCTCTCACCTTCTCTCATACAAAATAAAATTTTTAAAATGCTTATCACTGAGCTTATATTCTAAAATTCCGAAATGTATCCAGTTCTATATCTAAATACAGGAATCCCTAATGGGAGTAATATCTAAAACAAATTACTAGAAAGGTCAACAAACAAAATTCTACAATTAATTATATGAAAGCATGGTGAGACAGGTTTCAATTGATGATGAGTTACTGAAAAAGCATCTCGCACTGAGAATTACATTTACCCAGCAGATAATTTATACAAGAAATGTAGATATTAAGGCCTACGAGTGCTAATGTATGGCCTTTTTAAAATGTAGTTAAATGTATGCATCACACTTTTCTATAGCAAAAATTATGTGGGGTAACATAAAAAGAATAAGATCAATGTTTTTCCCCTTGGGAAAATTTGCAGAAAATAAAGCATTCCCCCCACACACACCCCCCACACACACTTTATTTTTTTATTTTTTTATTCTTCTTTAGATTAAGGCAGTTCTCATCTGTGGAATGAGGTTTATGCTTCATATCACCTACATAAATTCTTTTTTACTTTTCTTTTATCTGTTTCAATATGCTTCTCTGACATTTATAGGCCAGCAAATAGGCTCCCTGTTGGCTAATTTAACACCTGCAGATTGGACTCAGTATAAACATAAAATCTGAATAACTTGGATAAAATTTCTGATGCTTGTCAAGGAAATTCTGCATAGCTCTAAAATGTCTATCACAGCCAGAAACTCATAGAGGAAATTTTTAACTGAACCAATGAAATAGAGTGATTGTACCATGTGATAATTCCAGGGACAGGCAAGCTGATAATTTACTGCTATACTTCTAGAATTCACATTTTACATGTAAAGGATTCCTCTATTACTCCTTTTTAACCTCTCTGGATCAATACATATTCACTCCATACTATTAGTGAGCACTTAAGGAAAGTCTTCTGTACCGATGGGAGCTCACATGTAATGTGAGAAGTAATGTGAACAGAAAATCCCAGAAAGTAAGTAATCTACTAGATGTCCTAAAGCTGATATGCTAAACCACCCTTAAAAAGTCATACGTAAGCAAGCACATTCTGATATTGTACAAGTGCCTAAGCGTACCCATGTTAAAGGGATATTCAAAATGAAATAGAATTAGTCAAATAAGATGTCTTAGAGAAATCAACTCTTAAACCAAGAGTTTGAAGAAAATTGGTAAGGGCAGATTGCTGAAGGAGAGTTGGTTACTTTCTAGTCATCCTTGATTTAAGGAGGTAGAATCTTTATTAAATGACCTGATGGCATCATTTATTTTGCCTTCTTAAAAACACTTATTATACTTGATTTCTTTTGTTAATAAAATTACTGTTAAGCTATAATCTCTATTAAGCCAAAAACTGTAATGTTTTTCCATATATAGACATATCTTGGAGATATTGTGGGTTGGTTCCAGACCTCCACACTAAAGCAAGTATGTTAATAAATTGAGTCATAATTTTTTGCTGTTAGAGTCTTGCCTTTAATTTGTAAGAATGCAATATCTGTGAACCACAATAAAGTCAAGTGTAATAAAATGAGGTATACGTGTCATTGTATCCCTATTAATTAATGTTCCCTCTATCAGAATAACCAACCAATAGGCACTTGTTGAATTATTTAATAGAGGTAAAAATAAGAAAGTTGTAAACTGAGTTCAGTACTTCAGTAAAAAACTGCACTGGTCCGTATAACAGTAATATTATTATCTTTCAGATTTGGACTCCGAAATGAAATACTTTTCTCCAATTTAGATATATTGATGCTTCCTCTAAAGACTCTGTATGTTGGTACAAGTTGTTATTGTCATATAAGTGAGCTCAAAGAAACATCAGTGAGCGCATAACTAATATTTAAAATAAATCAATCAAAATATGTTCCTAGCACATACTATTCCCAATGAACTAACGAGAAAAGAGAGGGGGTGGGAAAAGTTATGATAGATAGATCCTACTAACAAATTTGGTTTAAAGAAAGTAGGTGACCAGTGAAAGCAAGCAAGTTGCTAAATATTGAATCCTTCAGACTTTCTAAATATTTAAACTATTAGTATCAGATTCAAACACATATCTTTAATAAGTATTAATGAAACATATGTTTGCCATTTTAAGGCATGTGTGTTACTGATAAGATTAATAGGAACTTGGAATTGTAATATTCAGTGAGATATAGCAGAGGAGACAGCACAGGGCCATCTCTGGACATGAATGGTCACCTGAATATTCATAGAAGTGCTACTTGAACTGAGTCTTAAAGAATACATGTTAGAGTCAGGTGTGGATGAAGTAAAAAGAAATATTATGAGAAACACTTTTTGAGCAAGACTTCAATATGATTAGGTTTGAATTATAGATGGTTTCCTTTGAGAGCAACAGAGACAATTAAGGGAGGAGGCAGAAGGATTAGGTTGAACTTTTACAAACTGAATATACCTGTATAAATAGCATGGAAATCAAGTAATGGAATTTTGTCCACAACTCAAAATAATCTCTCATGCATCCTTCCAGTCACTATCCCACGAAATGATAGCCACAGTCATGACTTCTGAAACATTGGCCTGTTTTTACACTATACTCTTATATGAGTAGAATAATGTGATGTACTTTTTACGTAAACCATTTTTCATTCAACAGTAAATGTATGGCATTCTGAACTATTGTTGCTTAATTTAGATATTTTTTCTTGTTGCTGTATAGTGTATAGTGTAAATGGCTATAACACCATTTATTTATCTGCCCAATTGTCAATAGGTATTTGAGTACTTTCCAGGGTTTTGACAGTTTTAAATAGTGTTATTGCTATTAATATCTGAGTACATATTTGGGGGATGAACTTTTGTGTACATTTATTTTAGGTATAAACCTAGGAGTAGAATTGCTGCAGCACAGGAAATGTAGGTACCGGTATGTAAAGTTAGAAGAGATTGCAAAACATATTTTCAAAAGAGGTGCATCAATTTACACTTCCTCCAGCACTGAAAGAAAATTATCAATCATTCTCTATATCTTCTTTAACACTTGGCATTTCTGTCATTATTATTATTTATCTTTACCATTCTGATGGATTTGTGATGGTATATCATGGTGGTTTTAAATTGCATTTACAAAAAGATCAGAAAATTTTGTACTATTTTCTATGTGTGTTTCTATATAGTCTCTGCATATTCTGAGTATTTTTTCATGTATAACAGAGATCCTCTAAAAGCAACTCAGTCATCATAAATCTCTGTGGGAGTTTCATTAACCAAGGTAAATTGATTTTTATCACAGACTGAAAACTAGAATTTGACAACATACCCAGACATACTTTGTCACAAATTATCATATCTCCCATCTGTTCTTTAAGGGCCCATTCATCTCTCCTAGAAATCATTTACTCTTCCCTGAGGTGCCTATATCCTCACATTCCTTTCCTTAGTAAGATGATATACAAGTTCTCAAATTTCACCACCTTTTTAGGTAGTAACTTTTCATTCCTTATGATCCTTTCCATGTAATATAAAAACTTAGTAAACTTGTATGTATCTTTTCTCCCCTTAATCTACCTGTTTCAGTTTATTTTATAGACTCAGCTACTGAACCTGGGAGTGCAGAGGGAAAGTCTTTCCTCCCCTACAACAGAATCCAGGAGTTCTGAGTTATAAATCACCGGTAGTAGTAAAGGTCATGACCTTGTTTTATGTTTTCATAGTATATGCATATGCCGATGAAAAATTAAGTGAATATAACTTATACATTTTGTATTTTATTAGTACATGGCAATACGTAAATCTTGTCAAAACAAGACCTTAAGTTTTGATCATTGTTTTGTAGAAGAATATTGTTTAGTTTGTTCCTTTTGCCTTTTTTCTTTTTTGCCTTCATTTCAGAAAAGACAGTTTTTGTGGTTTAAAGCCCTGGGACAATAATGCTTTTTACTTGCACAACAAGAAACAGTTGTTTTTCTGATTTAAATAAATAACTTTTACAACTCAATAAAATGGAATACAATCTAATTATAATGGACAAAAGGTAGAACAACTTTGGAAAACTCTGCCAGTTGCTTTATATATGGCAAAGAACTGAAAATATAAGTCTATTAAAAGTTTTGTACAAGAATTTTTATAGCATAGTCGTTCAGAAGTAGAAATAACACAGATGTCCATAAATGGGAAAGTGGATAAACAAACTTTAGTATAATTATAAAATTAAATATCATTTAGCCATAAGAAAGAATAAGCTACTGATGCATGGAAAAACATAGACAAATCTCAAAAATAATTATATTCATTGAGGAAGGTTTACACACTGAAAATATATATTTATAAAAAGTTCTAGAATTGGTAAAACTAAACAATAGTGGTAGAAATAACATAAGTATTTCCTTCTGGGTGTTTAGGGGTGGCAAAGTGGTTGATTGAGAAATGAAACAAAGCACTTTCCAGAATTTTGAAATGGTTTATGCCTTGATATCGGTAAGAACTATATGAGCATATGGGTTTTCAAAGTCTAATTCAACTGATTTTAAAATATGAATATTTTAATTTAGGTAAACTATATGAATAAAAAATAGAAATGCATGTGCAAACGATTTAAAAACTTCATAAAAAGGACTTACCATTTTTAGATATCAGGGAAAGAAATATTAAAAACACAGTAAGATATGACCTCACTCACACCAGAATGGCTAGAATGACATTAAATGGTGACAGTATAGAGAAGAATATGGTAAAATGTTCCTAAAAAGTATTGGCAGTTTTTTAATAAGATTAACCATATGCCTGCTGTACTGCCCAATAATTTTATTTCTAGTTATTGACTCAACCTAAAACACTTTTGTCCCAGGAAGCAGGTGGTAAGAGAGAGAGAGAAAGACAGAGAGAATTCTTCCTCAAAGTTTAGATAGAGACAGTAAGCTCAGACACCCAAGAAAGCTGAACATTGAGGGGAAATGTTTCATCTCTAGTGAGAGAGAAAAGCAGTGATAGGAAGCCAGGGTTGAAAGGAGGCAGCCATAGTAAATCATGTTAGCCTAAGGAGTGGGCTGGTGAAAGATCAGGCAGAGGAGATAGTCAGGATTGGGACTTTGGTTACATTGGGCAAATAAATTTGTTGATTATATTTATGGATTTCACATTTGAAAATTTACTTACTTGCTAAAATTTATCTGTAATGCCAAAATCCATATAGCAGTTATGGCCATTCATAAACACAGAAAGAACAGTGAGGATTTTGAGTTGCCTCCCTTGTGCGTTCCCGACTGAGGTTGAACGTGGCAATGGTCTGCCTTCTGTCTCAACTCCCATACTGTAACCACCTTTTCTTTCCCCAGTGCAATGGTCTTTCCACTTTTGTGTGTGCTTTCTTTTGGTGCTTTGGCTATATATATATTTTTTATTGTTAAATTTATCGAGGTGACATTGATTGGCAACAATCAGATAGTTTCCAGATGTACAAATCTACATTACATCACCTATGTATTGCGTTATGTGCTCACCACCCAGAATCAGCTCTCCTTCCATCACCATATTTCTAGTGCCCACTCCCACCCCACTGCCTCCGCTCTCCTTCCCCCCTCCTCCCCTTCTGATTTGGCTATTTAAAATATTCCCTAAGCATGGTGTTGAAATTCTGTCAAGTGTTCCTAAGTAAAAGATGGCTGTGATGAGTCTTGTGGATGAAATTTGTGTGTTAAATAAGCTTTATTCAAGTAGTAGTTATTATATTTTTGTTGGCCAGAAGTTCACTGTTAATAATATAAATTAGGTAAAGTATCTTTAAACAGAAATACACATAAAATAAGGTTATGTATTTATTAAGTGCTGAAAATGTGACTAGAGGCTAATAGGAACCTAACCCTATATTCCTAAGAACAGTGGTTCACTATTTCCTAATTTGGGATTTGCAGTGACTTGATAGAACATAACTATTGCAAATAATGAGAGAAAAAAGTGTGTGTGTGTGCATGTGTGTGTGTGTGGTGATGGTTGGCAAAATTACATGCGTGTGTGTGTCTATAAAGACATACAGTAGACTCTCAATTAACAGGCCCCAATGTGGATTGATAGGTGGAATAAATGCAAGTAGACTGTTAGCTAGAACTCCAACAACTGGCAAATCAAGCAACTGACAAAAAAATTTTGCCGCTTGCTTGAGATGGCCGGTTGCTTGAGTTCTGGTTAACAGAGAGTCATGTGTGTGTGTGTGTGTGTGTGTGTGTGTGTGTGTGTGCAGATGAGCATAGACTCATTGATATCCATTCAACAGTGTTCTTGGCTTCTAAAAAGCATCTGTATTAAAGGATCATAAGACTTCTTATCCAGGAATATGTTATATGTATATGTGTGCATGTATGTACAGTCATGGTTGGCAAAATTGTGTGTGTGTGTGTGTGTGTGTGTGTGTGTGTGTGCGTGTAAAAGTAATGTCATAGTCAAAGAGAGAAAAAGACATGCTGAAAGAATGAGAGCCTACTTGAAGGTTCTCTCACTGAGGATACGTAGGACAATTTGAACATCAAAATACATGACAGTATCAGATTCAACTTATCTAGTAAAACAGGAACCATGAGTCTATACTAGTACATTTTTTTAAAAGGGAGAAAAGAAAATTCTAATAAAATAACAAAAAATGAGCGAATGAAAGGTAACCATAATTTGAAAAATCATAATGGTGGCTGAAGTTTTGCTAAGGAACAGTATGGTGAAATCATAATGGAATATTTCTCTATACCATTATGACTTTACCATAGAGCAGGGGTGTCAAGATGGTGGCCTGCAGGCTGCATGTGGCCCCCAAGGTAATTTTTTGTGGCCCACGATGCTCTGAAATAAAAGGAAAATAGAAAAAATTGTTATGAAGAAAATAGCGCTTAGGGGAGATCGAGGCAATGCCATTCACACAATTCCCTCGTTAACCCTTTAACTACTGAAGACGAGTATACACGTGGCCCAGTGCCTTTCCTGGGGGCCTGTGGGTGTGTATAAACATGCAGACTCAGTTCCGGTGACATTTATAAACGTGATGTGGCCCACATGAATCTTGCTTGTTGTACCAAATGGCCCCTGTTTTAATTGAGTTTGACACCCCTGCCATAGAGAAACCTGAGTCTGATTATGAGGAAACATTATGTAGATTCAGGTAGGGTATCCTCTTACAACACAAAAATCCTGTGAAATTTCAAGATAATGATATAAGACACAGTGAAACATTAAGATATTCTCCCAGGGGAAGCCAGGATGGCTCAGCGGGTTGCGCGCTTGCTTTGCAGCCCAGGGACCGAGGATCGAGTCCCAGCCCTAGCCCGTGTGGACCCATATACTGAACTGGGATGTGCTTCCCATGAGGGAGGCCCCAAGTTCAGTTCTTGCCCTCCAGTTCAGCCCCTGGCTCAAGGGGAACTGGCCCCCAGCCCAGTTCCAGACCTGCATAGCCCCTGCCCACCTGTGTGAAATAAAACCATGTCAAAAACTGATGATGAACAACTATGAAGACTGCTCTGGGCCCTCCCCCTTCTGTCTCTGACTCTGTCTCCCTCTGTCTCTATCTCTCTGTCAAAAACAATAAAATAAATCTTTAAAAAAGATATTGTCTCAGATTACAGATTATGAAACATAAAAATTACAAGTAGCACTATTTTCTGGACTGGTATCTGGACAAAATATGGAAAAAGTGCATTGATGTGATGGTTGACAAAATTAAAGTAGATTTTGTAGATTGGGAGATAGCATTATATAAATGTTGATTTCCTAAATGAAAAGGTAATATTGTGGTACTCAGTATTTTATCGGTGATGGGATACCATAACAGAAGACTATTTATATCTATGTTTCTTTTTTTGTCTGTTGTTTTGTCAATCTAACATCTATGTATGTATGTATCTTCTATCTATGTATGTAATGTATAAGAGAGAACAACATTTCTTTATCTTTTTTGCCATGGAGAATCCTTGAAATATTTATTTAGATTTTCCATGCACAAAATCTTATATCTGTGACTTATAGTAACTTAATGAAATCAATAAGTTCTAGACATAATATAATAGTAATAATTTTCATTGATATTTTAAGTACAGAATGATATTTTCCTGTGGATGCCTTTACTTTAACCAATTCATTAGTCTACTCTCTTTGTGTAGTTTCTCTTTCCCATAAATTATATTTGCTTTAGTATAAACCAATAAGACAGATAAAAAAAATTTCAGTGTTTTCATTTTTTTTAATTTTTTTTTTATATCCAAGTACTGTAGTTATTTTATTCTTATCACAAATTTCTGCTATAAAAGTTGCTAATGAAGTAAATATATGGTACATGATTTATTTAAGGGCAATTTCAAGTTTCCTCTTTCTTAAAACCTAAAGGCAACCTTTCTTGAAATAAAGAAAAGCAGTTAGGTATAGCTTACCTTTTATTTAATTTAATTTTGTTTCTTTGAGTGGTATAAATTTTTAAAACCATAAGGCAAACTCAATGTTTTTATTATATTGTGGCTTACGGTGAAATGGAATTTAATTCTTTAAAAGTAGGCTAAATATATTTAATTTAAATAAAAGTTAAATTGTGGCTTAAGGTAAAATTGAATTTAATTTTTTTAAGGTAGGATAAACATAATTCAATTAAATAAAGGTTGTAAGTTGATTTTTATTAATGTTATTGACAGTATTTATTAGCAAATTTACTCAACCATAATCTAAAACAATATGAATGCAAATTTTCCTAAGATAGAAATTGATATAAGACTTTGAAAAAACATATTTTGCTGAGTGATATTGTAGGGGCTAATATATAAGCATAGTAATACAGAATTATCATAAACATGTGCTGCTTCCTTGAACTCTTTTTATAGGCATGTGTGTATACGTGGATGGATGGATAGATAGATAGATTTTTTTTTTTTTTTGGTATTGAAAATAAAGAATAAATCTTTAATGTGAAACCTGTACAAAGTACTCAATTCTCAGAAAAAAATGATATAAATTAAAATAAATTTATTTTCAACTAAAATTCAATGAACACTAATTCTTGCTCAAGATGCTTGTTAGACAAAGTGGCTGCTCACATATTGTAAGGAGTTGGAAAAAAGTAGCAAATTGTTCACTGCTGTATTATGAATGGCCTGATCTTCTTTCAGAGAAATTGTAAAAGAAACTTACTGCTTACTTAGGACAGAGCAGTAAATCTAAACTATAGTGTGATTACACTACAATTCACTAACTTCTTGTCTTTCTCTCAAAGTCCAGTGATCTGCCAAGCAGAAGATTCAGAGAAAGGATCCAGTGACTCGTCTAGAAAGGGAAGGCAAATGCAGTTAGTTTCAATGTTCCACCAGTCTTTCAATAGACTCAAGACACGTTAATTTTCTTCTTCCCTCTTAGCAGTGGGAAATGTTCAATGTTGTTTGTTTGGTTTGGTTTGGTTTGGTTTGGTTTGCTTGTTTGGGGCAATGTAATACTTCCTTCCCCCGCCCCCCCAAGATTTATTTTATTGTTTTTGACAGAGAGAGAGGTGAAGACAGAGAGAGACAGAGAGAAGGGGGAGGGCCCAAAGCTGTCTCCATAGTTGTACGTCATCAGTTTTTGACATGGTTTTGTTCCACACAGGGCAGGAACTGGGCTGGGGGCCTCCCACATGGGAAGCACACCCCACTTCAGCATATGGGTCCACATGGGCCTGGGCTGGGATTTGATCCTCAGTCCCCAAGGCTGTAAAGAGAATGTTCAACCTGCTGAGCCATCCTTTCAAAGCTTTAGTTTCCTTTTAATATAAGGATTTTGCAACCTAAAGTCAAAATATTTTTCACCATGGCCTTGCAGAGACTTGTACAATTGGTTTATGTATTTAAAATTATCTCTTAAGCAGACTAGTTCGTAAACTCATTCTTCATCTTCAAAATCTGACCTAAGCAAAATCTGGCCTACTCTTAAAAGTATTCCTGCAATTCAACTTTCAGATAATGCACCTTATGGCAAAGTCTTAATCTGCTCAGTCATCAGAATAATCTTTACATAGGAAAGGGTTTATGTTCTCTTTGTCCACATTTTCACACAATTTTAAATATGCTCTAGTGAACTGGTCCTTTAGTAATAAAGCTAGAATTTTTGTAGATTATCCAGCTTTCCCCCCTATTTTATAATTAAGAAATGTTGATATGAAATCTCTGTAAAAAAGCAGCTCTGTTTTATAATGTCCTTTTATAAGGATTTTTATTTTTATTTTTATCTTAAATAGCCAAAACCTCTGCTGAAACAAATTATTGATAGGGTACCATAATTATAGATACCTAACAGAGTACCTCCAAAAGAGGCCATTTGTTTCTACGTATAAAGACAAAAATACTAAGCACATCTCTCCCTTTGCTTGTCTCAAGCAGTATTTTACAACAGGAAAAAAGTTTTCTTTAAGTTCACCATTATTTATAAATTTTGAATATGTGAAAGTATGATACTTATTGTTGAAATCTGTTTATCATTATCTGAATAAAAAATTTGCTATTTTTCAGTTATTATACAAAACCTATTTCAAATACTGACTTTTCCTGCTGTTTGTGAATGTAAGTTTTTAAATTTTGCACACAAAGACTTGTCCTAGAATTCTACTCACTATTATTTTACATGCTAGTATTAGATGCTCTTCAATGGCACAACTTTTTCTTTTCTGGGCATTAATTACCCATACTAAAAAAACTTCCTTCCTAATAATTTTTAATGTGACACTTTATAGTAAAAGCTTTATTCTGTATGTTTTGAGATTCCAATGGAACTTGAAAATAATCTTCACTTTTTCTTGTCAAATAGATGCCATTTTTAGTAAATTATTCTTTAAATTTGAGTAGAGCAATTATTTGACTTATAAGTTATATGTTATGGACTATGAAGAAGGAATAGGTCAAATTGGAATGCCTACTAGTGTAAACAAAAATAGTTAAGTAGCTTTCATTACATGGACAAACTTTTTGTGTGTCTTTTGTTGCAGTAGTATATATACACTATAGTTTATTCAGAAGCTCATACTTATTTACATTCACCTTATCAGAATTTACCACAGATATAGGCCTACAATTCTCTCCTATATTAAAATTTGTATTTAAAGAATCACTATATTGGATTTTCTTGTTGTTGTTGTTTTTTAAGGTTTTTATTGTTTTTGACAGAGACAGAGAGAAGGGGGAAGGCCCAGAGCAGTCTCCACAGTTGCACGTTATCAGTTTTCGACATGGTTTCATTTCATGCAGGTGGGCAGGGGCCACACAGTGCAGGAACTGGGCTGGGGGCCTCTCACATGAGAAGCACACCCCAGTTCAACGAACAGGTCTGCATAGGCCAGGGCCGGGATTCAATCCCTGGTCCCAGGGCTGCAAAGTGAGCACTCAACCCACTGAGCCATCCCAGCTTCCCCACTATATTGGATTTTCAAAGCAATGTAAACTCATAAAATATGAAACAGAAGGACATATTGCAAATGAGAAAAAACACACTATAACCCATATGTGATCTCCACAGTCCATGTTTTACAATGATTAAAATTTTAAAATCCAGAGAAATATGGTAGTGTAGGGAAGGACAAGTGAGATATGGCAAATGAAAATGCCTTATGTAGAAGAAAAGTTTATTTCTATTCTTTTATTGTAAAAAATCTTCCTACCCACAAATCAAGGGAAAAATGAGAAGGGTAATTAGAAGGAGTTAATGCAATTGTTTACTAATTGTCCCTGACATTCTCATCTCATATTAAACACTGAGAATGAACTCAATTGCATGAATACAGTTTTACTGTGAATTCTCATGTGCAGCTGTAAAACCATCAATTAACTAACTTGCTAGCAGAGCTGCTTCACCAGTGTCCATCACTGCAAACTTTAATATCACACAGATCTCCCACGTTGAAAAAAAGAGGCATAAGATAGTTTTCTACTACCCCTAGTACTTATGGTAGGCATTTATCAGAGACTCATAACATTTTATAAAATTTTCTACATGTCTGCAGTCATGCCAAGCACTGAGTCTAATTCACAGTAGTTGCATATTACTTGTTTATTTACTTAAACAATGTTGTATGAAATTAATAAATTTATGCTTTTAAAAAGTTTCATAACTAAAAGGAAGTAAACATTGATCAGTTTGTCATTTATCTAAATTTAGACCAAAAATGACTTAGATTTCCATTAATGAATTAACCTGCTAAAACTGCTAAAGCAATTTTCTTGTCTATATGAAGTGAAATTTTATAGAAGGAAATAGAAATAAAAGTGGAAAGACATAAGTTTTGTGACTATCACTGGTGTCGTATAAATTGGAGTAGTTATCTTCTCTGATATTCATTATTCCTTTATCTCCAGTATGAGGAGATAGAGCTAAATAATCCTAAAGGCTCTCCCCAATTCTAAAATATTTTGCTCTAAAGTGTCTCAGAAGAACCAAAAGCACTGGATACCCCAAGCATCAAATACACACACACACACACACACACACACACACACACACACACATATGTGTGTATGCACTCACACAATCATACCTTAAATTTTGAAATAAAAAGCCTACTATGTTTTAGTGTCAGTAATATTCAAGTAATAATTGTGCTGTTTGACATTTCTCTGAGATCCAAGTATATTTAAATAAAGAAAATTAATTTATACAATCATAATATTAAATCTGGAAAGGTGGTGAACTATTCTTTTTGTACCAAGTTTTATATTAGTTTTCTTAATTACAGTTTAAAATTCTGGTTCAGGAAGATAAATTGGTCACGTATATATTTTTTTCTTTTTTCTGAAGACACCATGAAATGAAAGTAAATTAAGTAAAAGGGTATAATTCCACAAAAAAAGGAAAGAAAGAAAGAAAGAAAGAGAAAAAACTAGGTCTGCCTCTAGGAGACAAAACTATTTCATAAGATTGTAAGCCCCAAAAAGCAGATCAAGGGGAGTTAACCAAACATTGAGAGCAGAGGAAGATGAAGCCTAAGGTTCTACAAAGAAAGATTTAACCAAAAATAAGATAATCTCCCTTGAATAACCTTGGAGAAGATCAGTATCCAGAAATGTCAGGAGTAAACCAGGACGGTTGTGAGATAGGGAAGAAAACAAATATATGAATATAACAGTACTTGGGACCATAGAGCCCTCCCCTCCAGTGCTGTTGCAAAGGCTTCCACATAACAAACTGAATTCTGCCGTTCAGGTGAAAAGAAAGTGAAAGGCCAATAGGAAAAAAACTTCCTCACATACTGGCATTTTAACAACCCCCATATGAAAGCAAGCCCAATCCTCCAGTCACACACTGAAGCATCGAATCTATCAATATACCACACCAAAGTACTTAGTGCTTGTATATCATTCTTTCATTGTCTTGGTGAGTATGAACAGAAAATCATGATCTTCTTATATTTGAGGGAAGCTTGGAACATGGCATAGAAAGAACAAGATATATAAAACAAATATTTTTTTTCTCAAATGAATATCTTCAGAGAAATTTGAGAGGGCTCATACACAAATGAAGTGTGATGCTATTTGAAAGAAAATAAATGAGAGACAGACATAGGAATATTGAAATGTTAGTATAAATGAAAGTATGACTGCTAAAACTCAATTAATAGAAAGGGAAAAATGGAGGGAATGCCATGATAGTCAGCAGGTTGATTACTTTATTTGCAACTTCGAGGTCTGGGGATAGAATCCTGGCCCCACCCCAGCCCATTTGCTGAACTGTGGCACAATTGGTGGGATGGTGGCCTAGGGCAGGGGTGGCCAACAAGTCGATCGCGATCGACCAGTCAATCACGAGGTCAATTTTGGTCGATCATCGATCGCTCGCAATTTCTGGGGTGGAATTCACGAGGCCAATTTTGGTCGATCGTAGATTGCTCGCAATGTCTGGGGTGGATTTCCGTGTACCATGGACTTTGAAGCGATTGTAGAAGACAAAACTTTCTAGCAGTAGTTTAATGCATTCTGGGAATTTGCCAAGGTCATAAATTCCTAGAATTCTGACAGCCTGACACTATGATCTCCGCCCACCCAGACAATACATTTTGACTTATGTGTTACACTTGTCACCGGATGCAACGTGTGAACGCAACAGTTACGACTCAACTCATCGAAGAACACAGTCAGTTAGCTTGAATATTTGGTAGTGTCATACGGTAGCTTCTTTTCTTTTGTATTAACAGTATTATTATCAATATTATTTATCCTCGGTGACCACATTGAGTTTCAATTTTTCTTCTGTTTAAAATGTAAGTACCTTTTCTTTGTTTTAAATTAAATTG
>PVKE010027193.1:0-21766 GCA_004027555.1 Craseonycteris thonglongyai | reverse complement strand
TCTTCAGTGCATAGTTATTTCTATTTTACTTTTTGACAGATAGAGAGAGAGACAGAGACAGAGACAGTTAGAGAACCGAACTGTGGGAACTCCCCAGTTCAGCACGTGGGTCCTGCCTGGGCCAGAGCCGGGATTCGATCCTCGGTCCTCATGGCCTCAAAGCGAGCGCTCAACCCGCTGAGCCGTCCCGGCTTTCCCCGAAGTCTACTTTCTGAAGATGCTGAGGGATGAATAGTTTAGGTCAAATTGTAGGGTGACTCAGATTAAAAAGAACGTGATGCAAGACTGCAACCCTTGTATTAAGCCAATGGTAGTTGCTACTAGAGACTTACAGATGTCCTCTGCATGTGGAGATGGATTTTTAAAAAGATTTAGTTTGTTATTTTTGACAGGTGGAGAGAGAGACAGAGACAGAAAGAAGGGGGAGGGCCCAGAGCAGTCTCCATAGTTGTATGTCATCAGTTTTCAACATGGTTTCATTCCACACAGGTGGGCAGGGGCTGCACAGGGCAGGAACTGGGCTGGGGGCCTCCCTCATGGGAGGCACACCCCCTCAAACCAGGGGCCAAACTAGGGAGTGAGGACAGAACTGGGAGCCTCCTGCATGGGAAGCACAACCCAGTTCAGCATTTGGGTCCACACGGGCCAGGGCCTGGATTTGATCCTTGGTCCCCAGGGCTACAAAGTGAGCACTTAACCCACTGAGTCATCCCGGATTCCCCAACCCAGTCTATAATTTAATCACTTTCATTTTTAATACCATTCTACTTTCAAAATGCCCACATAAAATAGAAGAACTGTACACCTCTAAACTTGGTCAAAGTAGCCTGGGATAGTGTGTATTGTACTTAATTTTCTCCCTGAGTTCTCTGATTCCCTAAATTCCTCGAAGAGCTTTTTATTAGTTCACTCATTGATTCTATGCATTTAATGTTGAGTTCTACATCAAAGGCCACCATGGTGCTTGAAGTTACATGATGTCAGTCACTTGTGACTATTGGTGGACTGTGCTGAAGATGATGATGATGAATGAGATAGTGAAGGGCAGAGCCCAGAACCTAGTTAGGCACTCAGTAGATTCGTTTTTAACTCTAAATTTTATTATATTCCTATATTTTTCAAGCAATGATATTCATTTCTCTTCAGTTTATTACATGACATGAGCCCAAATTTGGCCGCTTTAGGTACTGAAAACTCTTAGGGAGCATTTGCAACATTCCTCTTCCTCTCTTTCCTGCTGTGAGCATCTTATCACACACCTTAGGACCCATACAATGGCCTGATTGTGTGCTTATTAGCAGGGAACAAGGCCACAGAAATACCAAGCATTTTGCCTAATGGTCAATAAGTCCCTGACCTAGAGAAGCAGATCTTTTCAGTGTTTCTCTCTCTCTTTGAGATAACTGAAAATCTATTGACCTACAGCAATAAGGATGTGGAATATTTACCTTCCTTCCACAAAGCACTTACTCAAACTTACCTTTTAAACTGCAGATTCATATCTTCACATACATTTAGTTTCAGCAGCATCCTGTTCTTTTGGGTGGTTATGGTTCACTGTGTGAGGGTAGGCTGGCTCTGAAAACTTTCTCTCCTCCTCTTCACCTGTAGCCAAAAGCAACCCCAAAGAAATACTCACAGTTCAGCGCTGATGTGGAAGAAGCCATTGCCTTCTTTGACTCCATCATTGCAGAGCTGGATACAGAGAAACGACCACAGGCTGCCGAGGCAGACCCGCAGAATGAAGACGTGGACTTTGATGGTGAGTGCAGTCCCTGGGGGCGGAAGGGGGGTGCAGTCTCTGGAGTGACCTTATCAGATGGGCTGTCAGGAAATCCCACCTCCCAGTTACAGGGAATTATAGCTGCAAGCCAAAACCTGGCCCTGAGCTGGCTCTTTCCGGCCCCAGCCTGCCCCTTCATCACTCCGGCCATAGTTGAACAAAAACTCACTCCTTGTTGTCTACTTGCCATGGCTGAGTCAAGGTAGAACTTTTATTAGACTCCATAGAAAAAGCAATAGGAAAATGATTAAACAAAGGCAGTAGATACGGAATTGTTAAATGGTTTTAGAGATAGTTTCAGTTTTCCAAGATGAAAAATCCTGGAGATCTGTCACTCAACAGTGTAAATATATTCAACATTACTGAACTACACATTAAGAAATGGCTAAGGTGGTAAATTTTGTGTTGTATGTATTTTACCACAATTTTTCTTTCTTTCTTTCTTTTTTTTTTTTTTGACAGAGAGAGAGAGATACAGAGAGAAGGGGGAGGGCCCAGAACAGTCTCCATAGTTGCACATCATTGGTTTTTCCACATAGTTTCATTCCACAGGTGGGAGCGGGGCTGCACCAGCCAGGAACTGGGCTGGGGTCTCACCCTGGTGAGAACCTAACTGGGGGCACTCCCCAGTTCAGCATATGGGTCTGCATGGGCCGGGGCCGGGATTCGATCCTCGGTCCCCAGGGCTGCAAAGTGAGCGCCTAACCCACTGAGCCATCCCGGCTTCCCCTCACAATTTTTTTTTTAAAGAAGACAAACTGTAAAATGCAGCCGCTGACCCTACCCTAGTTGGGCCCTGGGCAGCCCTGGCCACTGGACCTGACTCCGATTCTTCCTCCACTTTGCCACCCCCTGGTGTCCCTCCCACAGCACCCCTGCTGTGGTCCTCATGGATCAGCCCTCTGTGGAGACATGTAGAGCAGGAGAGGGCCGGGCGCTTGCTCAGGCCCAGGCTGGGTCACTGGAGAGGAAGGCCCGTGAGGGCAGAGGGCAACACTTTCTGCCACTGGTTCTCTCCTGGCAGAGAGCAAAGAACTCAACCAGCTCATGAGTTGGGTCCACTTTTAAATTCCATCACTCAACTGTTGGTTTCTTTCATTTTTAACTTGCTCCTCATGGTGTAACTACTGATTTTATTCATGGATTACTAGCCCTTAGTTACCAAGGTAATAGCTTTTGATACCAATATTAAGTAATTTTGAGTGTTCCATCTAATGTCCAAAATATTCTATTCTTGTGGTTTGTTGTTTATCTGTGAGATTTGGGTTCTCACTGGGCTCTGTGGAATTTCACACATTACTCCCACTCTCCAAGCTCACGTATCCTGCAAGCCATCTGCCTGCTCTCCGCTCCCCCTGCCTGCCCTCCGCTCCCCCTGCAGCCCTCTCCCCAGGTGTCTGGGAACCCAGGATGTTGATGACAGGACAGTAAAATTCACTGAGGATGTAAGTGTCATCTTCATAGTTATAATTTCTTGAAAATGACTTCATGTTGTTTTTTTTTTTAATAACAATAGTAACAGTTCATTGTAAATCAAATAACATACAAAATATAAAGGAAAAAAGTACCACCCAGAGAAGGTTTACGACACAAATACACAGACACTTTATTTTTTAAAAACAAAAATAGGAACTCTTTGTTATTTTGTCATGTGTTTTTTTCCACCTAGGAATTTACCATACATCATGGGCACCTTTTCAAGTTAGTAAATACGACCACTATGAAGGACAGTATAGAGATTCCTCAGAGAATTGGGAATGGAGCTACCATAGAACCCGGCAATCTTCCTTCTGGATTTCTACCCAAAAAACTTGAAAACCTTAGTCCATAAAAACATATGTACGGGAAGCCAGGGTGGCTCAGTGGGTTAAGTGCTCACTTTGCAGCCCAGGGGACTGAGGATCGAATCCCGGCCCCGGCCCATGCGGACCCATATGCTGAACTGGGGAGTGCCCCCAGTTCAGTTCTCACCAGGGTGAGACCCTGGCCCAGTTCCTGCCCTGTGCAGCCCCGCTCCCACCTGTGGAATGAAACTATGTGGAAAAACCAATGATGTGCAATTATGGAGACTGCTCTGGGCTCTTCCCCTTCTCTCTGTCTCTGTCTCTGTCTATCTCTCTCTGTCAAAAACAATAAAACAAAAAACAAACAAACAAAAAACCATATGTACCCCAATGTTCAGTGCAGCACTCTTCACGGTGGCCAAGTCATGGAAACAACCAAAGTGTCCTTTGATAGATGACTGGATAAAAAAGCTGTGGTACATTTACACAATGGAATATTACTCAGCTATAAAAAAAGATGAAATTCTGCCATTTGCAACAACATGGATGGACCTTGAGATCATCATGCTAAGTGAAATAAGGCAGACAGAAAGAGCTAGAAACCATATGGCTTCACTCATACATGGAATATAAAACTGAAAGCAGCAAAAGAAACAAAACCTCATGAATGTAGTCGACAGTTTAGTGTTTACCTGAGGGTAAGTGGGGAAGGAGGTGGGAGAGGAGGGAGGGGGAGCTAAATATGTGGTGATGGAAAGAAAGCTGACCCTGGGTGGTGAACACACGTTGTAACACATAGATGAAGTACTACAGAATTGTACACCTGGAACCTATGTAATTTTTACTAACCAATGTCACCCTAATAAACTTAACAATAAAAATCAAACAAACAAACAAAAACTTAAGAATGAGACATGTCAAAAACAAAAAATAATAGATCTATATCTTTATTTGAATGGACACTACACTCAATATATTTCCATTGTATTACTACATCATGATTGCAGAGTCAAATCAGCCCGTTCGTCTGACCCTCCGTGCTTTACAGGAAATCGCTTTGAGTTTTCTAGGCGTTCGTTGTGAGTTCTCAGCTGAGTTTACTCTCTGTTGCCTGCTGCTCCTCCTGAAGGCCAGTCCTACTTTCGGAGCCCCTGCTTCTCTCTTCCAGTGGCCACCAGCTCCCGGGAGCACAGCTTGCACTCCAACTGGATCCTGCGGGCGCCGCGCCGGCATTCTGAGGACATGGCTGTGCGCGCCGTGCACGGCACAGATGGACAGTTTCGAAGGAGCGCAGAGCGCAGGACCATCAGCACCCAGAGGAGACTCGAGAGGCACCCCATTTACTTGCCCAAGGCCGTGGAAGGGGCATTCAGCACCTTAAAATTTAAGCCGAAAGCCTGCAAAAAGGAGTAAGTGCTTGGGCCGCATAGTGTAACCAAGGTGGTGTCACGACCTGCAGACTTTTGGGGTTGTTCTTAAGATGACCTGAGCCCTCATCCTATATGCCAAAAATTATTCTTGTGTATTTGGGGGCACAGAGGTCTTAGTTTAAAACAATTTTTCAGTAGTCTGTGTACTTGTGTGTACTATACCACCCCTGTCACTTCAGCTCCAGACCGGCCTCCCTGTCTCTGGCACCTTGAGTCCTCATACTTGGTGCTGTCCTCTTTCCTGGTTTCCCCTAAGTGCCACACACCATGCTGCAGATTTTAAATGAGAGTTTGGGGGTGAAGAGGGCTAGCACCGAGAGAGACCCAACATGAAGCCAATTAGGTGCCCCAGCCTTAGGAAAGCATTGGCCAGGTTTAGATTGAGAACTTCTTGCTGGCTGGACCCATCTTGCCATTTTGCCCCCACATCTTGGCCACTCTCTCAGCCTCTCTCTCTCCAAATGTTCCTCTGTCAAGACTAGTCACCATCTCTCCCCCCAAATTCTTGTCACCTACTCATTCAGAGGAGTGAGTTCTCTCTTGCTCTGGCCAACCTAGGCCACACTGGGGGTGCCTCACCTCTCACAGTAGAAGGGCCCAGCTAGACTCATTCACCCCTTTGTCCCCTTTGTTTCTGGGAGAGCTTTCAAGTATAATGGATTCAGGGATTTTCTACATGGCATTTTCCTCCCACAATAGTGGACTGTGTCCTAGACACATCAAAACCAGGACGCAGCCCTCGTCTCCTTGATGGCCAGTTCGCGGTCCTGCTGAGGCCACGCACAGCCCCCGTGATGACATGGCTTCTCCATGAGGCCCAGCCTTGGGGAGAAGCTGATGGCACCCACTGGAGCAGTGGGTTAGAGCCTCCCTTCCCAGTGCGGTGGCCACGCTGAACTTAACCCCTCTGCCTTCCTCCCTTCCAGCCTGGGGAGCTCCAGACGGATCCTCCTCAACTTCTCGGGAGAAGACACGGAGTGGGATGCGGAGCTCCTGGAGCTGGAGCCGCTGACATCTCTGGGGGAGAACGGCTATGAGATGGAGAACCCCAAAGGGCAGTGGTTGCTGCGAGCACCCCTCTGGGAGCGGCCAGTGCGCTGACTCCCTCGGCCCTTCGGCCTAGCTTGGGCTGGGTCCCTGAGAAAGAGTCTGCTGTCAGCACAGCATGGCGTGTTTAGAAGGGTTAAGAATGGAAACATAACCAAGTCAAGCCCCTGAGCACACGGCTGATACCGTTAGTGCCAAACCCACCCGCAGCATCCCAGAGATCCTGCCTTCAGAGACTTCGGGAGCTGGCCTTGGCCTGCGCCCACAGGGGAGCAGGTGTAATGGCCTGCTTGCTCCTCAGCAGCAGCAGGAGTGGAAGGCTTTGAGGAATGGTGTCCAGGCTCATGCCCTTGCCTCCCCTGGCTGTTCCTAGTTCTTCAGGCATCTGTCCAAGTGGCTGCGAGCACCATGCTTGTCTCAGAACACAAAGCCACCCCGGATCTGGGCCAAAGTTCTCAAAGAGGCAGCTCCTTTTACTACGGGGCTCAGAAACACTCTGAGTGCGCCCTGAGTTTGCCTTTTTGAGGTACAGAGGCAGATCCGTTTACCGTGACCCTTTTCACAGTGTTCTGGAAACCTCTGCTGGGTGGTGGTCAGGTGAGGCCAGCACCCTGGCAGTGGAATGGGAGGAGGAATGTGCCGTAGCCCAGTCTCAAGACCACACTGTTACCCCCAGCCCCCAAACTCATCTCCACTTCTCACGGCCAGTTGATTGGAAAAAGGGGAGATGAAGTGGTGCTTTTTTCCTAATTCTCACCCAGAAAATTTTTACAGACACATGCATCCAGTTTATGACAGGCTATGCCTCTCCCTTTCCCCAATTAGGAGGCTGTCAGCATCATCAGCTTTTTTGGACTAGGAAGGATTTCAGCAACTATTTAAATCAGAATTACATTCTAAATACATTTTGCATATACTTATGCCTGCTCAAGTTTGGAAACCACTGGTTTGGAGAATACACCACACTTTGTTCATCCTCCCCTATTTCTTCTGACATTTTCTTAAAATAAAAAAAAGACGTCACTAGGGGGGATGCATGCCCGTGAATGCAAGCATGCTAGTGGGCTTGAGGGAGGAAGACAGACTAGAAAAAATCCCAGTAATTTAAGTTAAGCCAAGGATGCTCTAGGCTAAGGTCACTCTGAGAACTAAATAAAGCTTTCTTTCTGCCAGGCCCATGTGATAATATTCTTATTGTCCAGTTCTTTATGAAAGAACCTGTTATTTATGTGAACTTGACTATCTGAATCTAAGTATTTGTAACTCTTCTGAGAAAAGAATCCTAACAATTATGTAGCATCCTTAGAAATTTTATATAAACACATTTTCAGAATGAAAATATACTGAAAATGTTTTAATACTTGTCTTTATTATTTTTTGAGTGCCAATGTCAATGTTTCTTTCATTTTGCTGCTTATACTAAGCTCATGATAGCCAGAAGCTTAACTGAAAAATAAATGTTTGGGAGAATTGTTTTATACACTGCATTAAAGCATACCAAGTTAATGTCACCATGTATCTTTCTTTTCCCCAAATGTGGCTTTGTTTTGAAGTCCCACAAATAAAAATTCAGTGCTGAGGGTAAACTCATAATGAAGGTCTCTTTACTCTGCCTCTTATCAAACTACAGTTTATCATAGATGAACCCTGACCTTATGTGCTGAAGACACTGTGCACATTTGCTTTAACAGATAAGAAAAAAACAATAAACACGACAGAGAAGATGTTTGGAGTCATGATTTTTTTTAAAAGCATTTATTGCTAAGGGACTGGAAGCTATGTTTTTCTCATTTACTTCATGTTTTGTAAATTTTTTATCTTTAATGAGACTATACACAGATTGCTTGAAAAATTGCGTGATTCAGAAAGGTAAGGCTAGCTTGTCAATGGAATGACTAGGTGTTTGAAACTGAAACTGGTGATAAACCCCAGGACATGGGCTCTGCCTGGGGAATCCTGAGATGGTGTCTGCTGGGGTTTTGAGATGAATAAAAGTCAATTCAGTAAAACAGGTGATTTGATTGATTCTTTTCCCCTTTGATATCATTATTGGGTGAGTTGGTCCTTGGGGCACTATGTTAGTGGCTCTAGTTTCCCCAGGACTGCCTCAGTTATGATATGTGATGAGCTGCCTATTCCTAGGTAGAATGTCCAAAATGGAGATGCGAGTCCCTGGCATCTGGCTTGTTCTTTAGTCCTTGGTTTCTAGCTCCCATCATAAGTGTCTTCTCTTTCATAGAGAAAGATACACCGGGGCCTTTAGCTTGAGTTGTACATATCCGGCTCTTTTTCTGGTTGCTAGGCAACTGTGAACATGGTTGCCAGAATGGAGCTTTCTGGTGCCCAATCTTCGACACAGACCCCAGAATGGAGTCTGCGTTCCCTTCATCACCGATGGCCTTTGGATGCTGCATTAGTTTACTGTTGCTGCTGTAACAAATTACCAAAAATATAGGGGCTTAAAACAACACAAACTTGGGGATGCTGGGATAATGTTACTGGAAAGAGACCAAGTCCAGGCTCATGCTGCCTGCTCCGTTCAGCCAAAAGACCCGCAGAGGAGTTGGGTCACAGAATAAGCATTTATCGCCAGAGCACCAGGTTTCCACCCTCAAAGACTGCCTGTCTCCTCCAGCCACGATACTGGGGCTGGACACGTGAGCTGCTGCTATGCCTCGCTGCTCAATGCAAACCAAACTTTCACGATCCAAGCTCCCCCAATAGCAAACCAAACGTCTGTGACCCAAGTGGGCTCCCTGCAAAACAAAACTCCATGACAAGTGCTACTCTTTGCTGTTATGCGTTGTGGGTCAAGCCAGCTGCCAGGACCTAAGCCCCGGTCCTTGTGTCTGCCCTCCTTCTGCTTTATATCCCTGCCTGGAAGGCAGTAGAAGCTCCCTCTTCCCCTGTCAGTTATGGCCCATTACTAGCAATGACCCCGCCTATGCTAGCTTGCAGCTCTTTGTCAATCATAGTCAATTAACACCAATGAAGCCTGCGCCTCTCAGCCCCTAGAACCCCATTCCTGGGGGAGAGGGGACTCGTCAGGTGCCTTGAGTTAAGGCTGCTCTGGGCAGCCTCCTCCTACGACCCCTTCCTTCTTCACCCTGTTACAATAGCTCAACAGTGTAGTGCTTGCCTCATAATCATGAAGTCTGAGATTCGATTCCCAGCAGCCTCGGTGCGTGCAAACCCATGTGCTCAACCACAGCACTACTGGTAGCTGCTGGGATGATGGCATGGCACCGAAGGTTTTTACCTCCCACACGGGAGGCCCCTGGTTCAGCTCCCGCCCTGCGTGGCCCCACATCCACCTGTATGGAATGAAATCAAGTCACGACTAGTGATGCACAACTATGGAGACTGCTCTGCCCCCCCCCCTTTCTCTCTGTCTCTCTCACCATCTTTTGAACAATAAAATAAATCTTAAAAAACAAAAAAAACACACAAACTTATTCTTTTACAATCTGGAGGTCATAACAACCGAAACCAATCTTATTAGAATAAGTCAAGGCGTGGGCAGAGTTGGCTTCTTCTGCAGGCTTTGAGGAGAGAATCAATTTCCTTGCCTTTTCCAGCTTCTGAAGGCTGCCTGCATTCATTAGCTTGTGACTCC
Organism: Craseonycteris thonglongyai; assembly: GCA_004027555.1. Taxonomy (NCBI): domain Eukaryota; kingdom Metazoa; phylum Chordata; class Mammalia; order Chiroptera; family Craseonycteridae; genus Craseonycteris; species Craseonycteris thonglongyai. The sequence goes on along the minus strand of PVKE010027193.1, from coordinate 12,106 downwards.
TTCCTTGTATTTACCCCATCCTTTCATTTCTGTTGTCACATTTCTATCTACTCACTTTGATTCCCTACCTCCTTCTTATAAGGACCGTTGTGATTATATCAGCCTCACCTGCATAATCCAGTATAATTTCTCTATCTCAAGATCTTTAATTTAACCAAATCTGCAAAGTCATTTTGCCATACAAGGTAACATTCACAGGTTCCAGGGATCAGGGTATGGACCTTTTTTGGTAGACCGTTATTCAGCCAACTACATATAGTATTCCAAGCTGTTCTTGTCCTTCCTATTAACCTAGCCCAATTTGTTTTAAGTTTGATTATGACAGCTTAATATCCTGATTTAGCTGTCATTTCCAAATTCCTTTGCCTCTTGCTGCTATCCTGTAATTTTGTTGTAGTGAAATTCTGCCTTGTCTAACAGGTTTTTATTTCAGAAAGACTTAAATTATACAGAATTCCCAAGTTAAAACAAACAAACAAAACAGAACAAAATATGTCATTTCAACCCTATAAAGATGAGGAATGGACAGCAGTTCTACATAAACATCGCTGCTAATCAAGAGTGATGTTTTCCTTCAGTCTAGCCAAATATTCTTTATTAAGCAATTGCTATGTGCCAAGCAAAAGAATATTTTCTATTTGTAGTCATTTAAATAACACCTTTTGCCCTTGGGCAGTTGGTAATCTAAAAGGGGAATGATAAGACAAACATAAATAAAACTGTGCTGAGTGCTTGCTGTTTTACCAAGTGCCTCCGTCTACTTACAGAAGGAGTTTTGTGAAGGGAGAGAGTGCTCTGAGCTGTAGGTGTCAGGGAAGAACTTCGTGGCAGAGCCTTGAAAAATCGATTTAGATTTGAGCAGAAGATTGCTGCCAGCTGGTATTCCATGAGGGGGAACAGTGTGAACAAAGACAGTTGTCAGGATAGTCCCAAGAACGTTAGTGGGCAGTAAGGGGATGTCCTTGACTGAAAGATGGTTTCTATTGAGTGGCCATGGAAAGCTAAATTGTATAGTTTGGAGGAAGTCAAAAGAAGAGTACACAGTTGATCAAATGGGGATCAATATATCAAGTGTTACTTGGTCTTGAGCTGGATAGATAAAAATGGGGTGCCCAGGACCCCCAGTTTTTCATCAGTGCCCTGGGACTGGGCAGCTCTTCTCGAATGGGGCAGGGATCTCTGGTGGTGGTGAGAAGAGGATTTTGGCAGACACACTTGTACGTCACTTCACCTGGCCATTTGGGTTGACGTCAAGGGCCAGAGAAGATGCTAAAGCTCCCTGGACATTCTCTTCAGGAAATTTGTTTATTCGCCTGTTTGTCATTTGACAAAGAACGATAAGCATGTACTGTGTCCTAGCCTTATGTCTGAGGATACAGTATAAACAGTGTCTGTCACAGAACTTTCAGTTTAGTTGGAGAGAATAAAATTAATCCAAGGATTGTATTAATATATGCCAATCAGAATTGTGGTCAGTTCTGTGAGGGAGGCCATGGTGTCATGGGGAACTTGTATGAGGGAGATGTGAGCGAGTCAGGGCAGGGTGTCTTGGGGAGGACTTTTGGGATCTCACGTTGGTTCAGTTGTCACACTCAGATACGCACATGTCACCTGAGAGCAGCCTTTCCTGACCACCCGGTCTCAATCATCACTGTTCTAAATCTCAACCATGCTATTTCTGTTGTGATCTAACACAGAATTACACACATATACTCACACTATCACACATACTCACACACAACCACACGCACTTACACACACACACACACACACATACACACACACATCTATCCCCTCATTAGATTGTGAGCTCCATGAAGACAGTAGCATAGTCTGTTCTGTTTAGTTTCTAACTCCAGTGCTGGTACAGTGTCTATACCAAAAGCTATTTGTTGATTAAGCCATTGATTGACAGATTGTATAAATGAATGAGGTGACATTGAGCTGAGATCTGTGCACAACTATGAGGCACCAAAATGTAAAGGGTTGGGGGCTGCAGAGAGAGATTCAGGCTGAAGCTGTGTAGTGGGTAAGGGATCTATGGTACAGTTGAGGGAGTTCAGAGATGTCACTAAGTTATTTCTAATGTATTATTGAGTACCCATATTTGCCCTGAATTCCTCCAGCCCTGAGAGTAGGACAGGAAAAAACCCTGCCTTCAGAGCTTACAAATTTAGGGAGAGGGATGTACAGGCAATTAGCAATCATGCATTATATGCATGAATATTTGAATGTAATGAAGTGTCACATAATGATAAACGTTAAGGTGTAAAATAGAGGAAGGGCTAGAGAGGGGAGAGGCAGAAGGTGGGGTTTCAGTCAGGGAAAGCCCCTCGGAGGAGGTGATACATGAACAGAGGCTTGCGAGTGGGACTTAAGTGAGACCAAGGGAGGAACCAGGTCAGCAAAGGAAGGCACCAACGGGAAGGCCTCCAGGCAAGTGGGCATTGGGGGGCCTTTAGCAGGAGGGAAACAATTATTCAGTTTCTAAAAGGTGATTGTGTTGGGTTGAGAGTTGACTATAGAGTCAAAAGGAAAACTTGGGGAACAAGTTGGGTTGCTCTGCAGTGATCCGGCCCAGGTGGTGGCAGCCGGGGCCTGGGTGGGAAAAACAACTGATTAAGATGATTGTGTTTAGGATAAACTCTGAAGCAGGACTTACAGGTATTCAGGCTTACTGTGAATTAGACATGGAGATACCAGGTTTGGAGATCTGAGGACTAGTGACCAGAGGTAGCATTTATTAAGCTGAGTAAGAGAGGAGCTGCACTGCAGTTCTGTTTGTTTGTTTTTGGTGGTGGTGGTGGTGGTTTGGGGAGGGGGCGGTGAGGAGGAAAATAGGAAGTTCTGTTATGGATACATTAACTTAGAGCTTTCTGTAGACTTATAAGTGGGAAATGAGATACCGGTGTGTAGAGCTCAGCTTGGCTCTGGAGTTACAGAACTGGGAGCTGCCAGTGTAGGGACGAAGTCTGAAGCCCTGGGCAGATACAGTCACTAGGTACTAAATGGAGATCGAAGAGGGGGAGGACGGGCCTCCCAAAGCACCCTGACATGCAGAGACTAGGAAGAGAAGAACACATGCAGGACGAGGGACAGCAGGCTAATGAGGGCGAGGAAAAGCTCTCAGGCTGGGCGGACAGAGCACAGGCAGCGGAGGGGAGACGTGTTCACGGCCTGTAGGCCGTTCTCATCAAGTCAGGGGAGAAAAGCAGTCTAGAATTTGATTCAAAACAGTATTGTCTGCTCCCAGAAAGCTCGCCGACCCTGTCCTCGAGATCCAGCTCCAGGTCACTTACGGCTGTTCCTAAACTCGGAGTCCTCCCGAGAGGCTGTGGAGTGTAATAAGCCTGCAGGGACCCTGCAGGTAGACAGTGACTTAGGCACCCCCTTCCCTGAGTACCTTCAGGCCTGCACCAGGTGGGGGTGGGGCCCTCACCTGGTGACCCTCTGCAGACACTGGAGCCCGGGTGTGTAAAGGTGGGCAGGTGACAAGCTATCCATGCCTCGTGTTTCTCAAATGTGAACTGGGCATGACAATAATAGTTCTTAACTGTCTGTGTTAAATGATTTATACCTGTTAAAGTACCTGGCCCACCCAAGTGTTAACTATTATCTTATACAAGGATGATGATTTGCTATCACTCAGGATAGTAAAATATAAGTATAAAGAGAAATTCTAAAGTGTTTTGGATATGTATTTGAAAATGTATCACGTCCTGAAAAAACTGTTTGGACAAAGACAGCCCTGAACCAACGTTAAGGTTAAGAGCAGACTCCAGTCAGGGGTCTGGATGGAGTCTCAGCTCCTCCACCCACCAATGGGCAGCTTTGGACATGATACTCTACAGCTGTCAATCTCAGTTTTCTGACAGTGAAATGGCACAGCACAAATATCTACCGGTATTTCATGGGGTGCTATGAGCACCTGATGCGATAGTGCTAGTACTCAGCACAGTTCAGACTACGCAAACACACAGTAAATATTGCAAATCATTAATATTATGGACTCTGGAAAAACACCAATATATAATTATGGTCTAGTGATTACAATGTGATAATCCTTTGCTGATGCCTCCTTTACATACATATGGCCCCTAGATCACATGATTTATTTGCAGCTTTTCCGGAATTAATTGGTAGTGTAGGTTAAGTTAGATTTGAAGGTTGCTGAATTTGGTTGTAAATGAGTATAACAGATGACCATAGCCCCACTTTACATTGAAGGGGACTACCACTCAGGGAAGACAATGTCTTTTTCATGATTAATCTTGACCTCAGATACCAGTCCTAGAGCGAGGACCCTCCCGAGTCCCATCCTCTGAGCCCACTTCACCTAATCAGGATTTGTGAAATGATCAAAGCCACAGGCCAGGCCTCCCTCCCCGCGGAAGAATTAATAACATAGCCGCCTGTTGGTATGTAGGCATTTGGCCACACGGTGGCGCTTCATGCCTAGCAATTCCTCTGTTCCTTGTAATGTACCACTGAGGGTTTTTGCAATTCAAATGAAAGGGAAAGAAGCGTGCCCTTGCCTAGTTAGGGCTGTGAAGGACGGTGGAGGCAAGCTGGATTCAATGACTGAGTGACAGCTAGTTTCATCCGTCCTAAGGGGAAGGCTCTGGTTTGAAATTAAAGGACCCAGGTTTTTACGTTGAGAGCCCATTTTCAGGGTTTTCCCACAACATTGCACCAATGTCACATCTGAAGTTAAACATCACTTACAAGCGTGGTGAATGAAAGAAAGGTGGTCCACGTGAGCCAGGGTTTTGACTTTTCTGGAAAATGATGTTTTTCTGAGGATAGCACCTGACTCCAGGAGAGGCCTCAGAGTCTTCCCGAAAAAAAAAAGAGGGGTCATTAAAAAAAAAAAAATTAAGAATTTATTTTATTGTTTCAGAGAAGGAGAGAAAGAGGGAGAGAGAGAGAAGGGGGAGGGCCCAGAGCGGTCTCCACAGTTGTACATTATTAGTTCTGACATGATTTCATTCCACACAGGTGGATGTGAGGCCGCGTGGGGCAGGAACTGAACCAGGGGGCTTCCCACATGGGAGGCGAGAACTTTCACCACCATGCCATCACGGCAGCCACCAGCCAAGCCACAGTTCAGCACGAGTCTACACGGGCTGGGGCCAGGAATCGAACCCTGGACCCAGCAACTACAAGGCAAGAGGCCAACCACTGAGCGACCCCAGCATCCCCCATTTTTATTTTTTATTGGGGCTTGAGTTGGAATACCTGCTCTGACACTAACTATATTTGGAGGCTCAAGAAAGCTACTTAAATTCTCTGACATTGGTGTTATCATCTGTAGGAAGGATTAATGATAATAGGGCCTACTTTATGGGATTGTGATAAGGATTAATTAATGTTAAGTTGAATCAAGTGAAATTGATAGTATTCTTTGAGCCTTCAGAGTGGCAATTTCATGTGGTTCATCTTACAGTATTTTGTGACCAGCACATAATGAATCTTGTTTAGAAGTGAGCTGTTATCATAGCTAGCATACATCAAGCACTTACTCCTATGAACATTTAGAAAATAAACTGCCCTTTCTTCTGGAAATATTTTTCTGAAGATTCTTACTGATGGGTAACTGTTGTTTCTGAGTGTTACGTTCTAAATGTGAAAACTTGCCTGGAAGAAATCTAGCTCTCTATTACACCTCTACCATTAGCCAACTCATCCCTACCTCAAGCTGTCTTTCAATAAGATATTAGTCCCATCAGAGGAGAAAATCAATACCAACCCAGTACTACCTGTGATGTGAGTAAAGCTGAACTCACATCCATCCTCTTTCCTCCACAATCCAGAGCCTCTCTGAGAGGACCTTACACCATGGACCGGTGCTGAAATTTCTCTTTCTTAGTCTCTCCGATGTGTGCACATCAAAGCTCATCTCTTCTGTGCCCCAGTCCCTCTTAGCAAGTCAGGTCAGTACTACCTAATCTCATTATCCAGGGGGATAGATACTATGTTCTTTTTGGTAGAAGTTTTCAAAGCTGTAGCCAGAAATCATGAAAATTAGAGGCCCCTGGTAGGCCAGGCGGGGAATATTTTTGATCAGAAGGGCCTCTGGAAGCCCGACAGTTTGGCCACATCCCGCCTTGTGGTCTCGCTTCTCTGAGCCACAGCAGGAAGCCGGGGGCAGCTCCAAGGCACACAGGGAGCAGCTCAGAGGCACACAGGGAGCAGCAAACTGACTCCAGGAGCCTCCACCAAGAATACAGCAGCGGCCGTTACAGAAATGCATAAGCAAATGAACAAAATTAGATGGCTATGTTTTATTTTATTTTTTTTAAACAACTTTATTGTTTTGACAGAGAGAAAGAGAGAGAGAGAGAAAGAATCGGAAGGGCCCAGAGCAGCCTCCATAGTTATACATCATCAGTTTCTGACATGGTTTCATTCCACACAGGCAGGTGGGGGCCATGCAAGGTGGGAACTGGGAAGGGGCATCCCGAATGGGAAGTACACCCCAGTTCAGCGTATGGGTCCGCATGGGCTGGGTCCAAGATTCTATTCTTGGACGCTGGGGCTGCAAGGCGAGCGCTCAACCCACTGAGCCATCCCAGCATCCCCGGAGGTTATATTTTACCCAAGAAAATTTTCTTTACAGATACTCTTTGCTTGAACTCTCCCTCTTATTTCCTCAAACTGTACAGATTTACTCTAGTAACCTCCCTATGGTATCTCACCCTTCCCCTGGTCATATGAAAAATAAAAGGCTTGTGTTTCTCTTTGCACCGAAACCAGAAGGCTTGTGTTTCTCTTTGCACCGAAACCACATCAGACTAAGACCTCAGGAGATGAGCAGTGTCGTTAGGCTCTCCTTATTTATAATAGGATATGTATCAAGTGAGGCTGTGTGTTTACAGAGAGTTGTCTAATCTGGGGAACAAGGTTTGAACTCTTTGATGCAACAAATATGGGTTAAAAGTTAAGAAGCCAGACACAGAAGAAAACATAGTGACTGATTTGACATAGGTGAAGTTCAGGAGCAGCCAAAATGAAATCATAGAGATAGTAATGAGAACATCAGTGAGTAAGGATGGTGGGATAATGAAGGGGCCACAGGGAACAGTCTGTAATAGTGTATGGATTACACAACTGTAGACATTTGTCAGAGTGAATGGAACTGTGTACTTCATGAAGATCAAAATGCCCCTCAGCACAGTGCTCACAGCTAGGCAGGAAGGTCCTATGTCACAGGAGAAAAGGGACTTTCCATACACGGCCAGGTTCTTACTCAGCTGCCTATGCAATTGACAAACATAAAACATCAGTCAATTTTCCAGACAGTTTCAAAATCCAGGGACATTTTTCTTTGTGGATGCACTGCCTATGTCTTTTCAAGTGTTTACAGAGTATTTACAAAAAGTAGTTCTTTGGGTGGCAGTTGTAATTAGGAAAACTGGCAGGGAAAATTAACACATACCATAAAAGAGGGATAATTGCCCCACTGGCATATACAATATTATTATCAAGTGGTATTCACCAAGGAATCCAATTGGTCCACACCAGCTCAGCCTTGTTGTTCTAGGAAAGAGTCCCCCTTCCTCATTACCCTGAGGAGGAAACTGCCACAGCCCACGAATGATAGGCCATATGGTGCTTAACATCAGAATCAAAATGAGCTTGTGCTTTTTGTGTGAGATGCTGAAATTTATTAGAAAACCAGAAAGCCTAATTTTCACCAAGTTCCTGAGAACGGCCATCTGCTGCCTTAGAAAGAAAATGGAGATTTTTTGAAAAACCATTTACTTATTGTGAACTGTGAGCGTGCTGGTGTTTGAAAAAGCTGAGTTGGGGGCTGAGTGTGGGGGAGAGGAGCATTCATAAGCAAGAGCCAGAGCAAGCCCACTTGGCAGGGGAGAAAGCAGACTGTCAGCTGAATGGTGGCAATGGCCTGGGAAGCGTGATTATGGAAATCACCTATCTCAGAGCCGTCTTTCCCTCCTGACCACATGTTCCTTCCACGTAGGAACAGCACACAGAGGCCAGCTTTTGAAAACAAGCAAAGCCTCTGCTTTAGAAAGGAATAAGAGGGGCCTTCACTAATCTCTGAGTACTGGGTCTCTCCAGGAGGGCACCCCCTTATGTAAGTGCAAGTAATACAGGAGGGAACAGACAAGGGAGGCCTAAGAGCTTCATGGGTAGAGAGGCATGGAGAGCTTTCTCGAGGGAGATGCAGAAGGAGGTGGAGGCAGAGTGGCAGGGTATGGACGGGTGGGCAGCGCAGGGGTGCCTGTTGGAAAAGGAGACATCTTTCAGCATTGTCTGGAATTATACTCTATGCGTGTGTATTGGGGGTGCAAAGATAAAAAAAGGCACTTTGGATTTTCGGGAGGGCGTTCGTTTCAGGGGATTGCCTCAGTCTCTGGCATTATTGGGTTTATGAGATGCTGCCTTGGCCACAAGTCACATGCATAGGGCTGTCCCATAGCTCTTCAGAGCACTGGGCCTGGACGGCTCACTAGCTTCTTGGTTTTCTTGCATTTACTTATTCTTGCTCTTGCGTTTTATCCCACAGCTGGCACATCTATTGGAATTGCTGTAGGCAGCATTTGTTGGGCCTGGTTAGTGGCTGAGTTTCTTGCCTCTGGTCACATGGCCCAGGATATAGACCTCTAGCAAGTGGCCTACCTGAGCCTGAAATGGAGTGGTGACAGGAAGGTGAGGCTCTAAGGCACCAGGGAACTTCACATTATAACAGGACAGTCAAGCTCTGGTCAAGGCAGGCCATTCTTGAACCATATCCAAGGAGGTTTCATTAAAGAACTAAAAGAACCCCTCAGTCAGCCATCTCATCTGTAAGGATCCCAGGGACAGCGTGAAAGTCAAGTTCAGGATTATGAGTGCTCTGGGCCAAGTGCTTTAAACCAGCCACCTGAGAGCACAACTGATACCCCCAGCCTCTACCTCCCTCACACCCACCATCATGCCATCCCGCAGCTAGATGGCCAACAGTGACATGTCAAATGGAAAGATAAACGACTTTGCAGAAGCTGGCCAGCTTTCGGGAATTGGCCTCCTGCTACCGCCAATCCAGGGAAGAGGACTCGGTGGGAAGTCAGGCGCCAGCCTCTCCGAGGGCCTGCGTTGGGCAGGGAGTGAAGGGTTTCAGAACGTGCAGCGAGAGGAAGCGGGAAGTGGCAGGAAGCCGGAGGCTCCAGCGGGATCGGGCGAGCTTCTCCCTAAGTCAGCTGGCGAGGGCTGCTTCCCCAGCGCTCGGCGGGGCTCTGGGCTCCAGGGCCCGCCTGTGCTGGCAGAATGGTGGCGCAGCTGTGTTGACACCTCAGGGAGAAGTTCAGGTTTCAGGCTGACCTCTGCCCCCAGGGTGTAGCGTGAATGATGTGCACCCCTGGGGAGCCTGCTGCACCTCCCACATGGCCACTGCTGGGGCAGCTTCGCCTTTCACTCCCTGGGCACTGAGGGGCCTCACCACTAGCAGCTTGCCGGCGTCCCGCCCTGAGATCCTGAGTTCCCTGTAGACCACCTGAACTACAAGACAGGCTTCTGGAGAGGCTGTGGCTTCTTCTACACGACCAGGGCTGACAGGCCGGCCGGGGACTCGGTGCACCTTCAGGACTGCAGGCAGCTGCTGCGGTGACATGGTGAGCAGTGCTCGGCGTCCTCCGACCTGACTGCCCCTCAGCTTCTACCCTTTGAGTCCCTACTGCTCAGAGTGCATTGCATCTAACCATGGCTGTCATGTCCTGAGCACTTGGGATGTGCCCTTCTCACCCTCAGTTTCTAGATGAAGCAACTAAAGATGAGTAAGGTTGGGTGAAGGGCCAGGGTCTAACAGCTGCTGAGATGTGGGACTGGCAACCAACCTGCATCGTCTGACTCCAGAACAGTTAGTTGATAACCTCAATAAGAGTCCTCCAAAAAAATAAGTACTGCTATTTCCACTTTAGCTCATGAGCACACTGGGCTCAGAGAAGTTAGTTAATTTACCCAAAGCCACACAGCTATAAAATAGGAATAGAAATCCGTGTAGCTCCAAAGTCCAAGCTATTTCCTCTAAGCTACACCCCACTCTAGACTCACTGAAGCTGTATGATGTCCCCCAGCCAACAGATGGCAGGCACAGTAAGCAGGATCGCGTGTGGAATGTGTCCAGTCATCTTTATGAGAGACAGATTTAGGTAAACCTTAACATTGTTGGACTTTAAAAAATTGCTCCTTTTGAACACTGATTTTTCCCCCCAGGAGTGTCACAGCTACTACTCAAGTAGCCCCCAAATATTTGGGTGCCATCAGCCAATGTGGGTCCCTCCCTTCTTGACGATCTAACCAGTTTAACGTTGCTGGTTCCTTAGTGTTGGAGAACCTGAGGACTGTTTGTCATTCTTGCTTGTTCCTCAAACATGTAAGGACTGTGTTTTACTGAGAACGGTGGACTGGTGGGTGAGAAGCAAATACAAAAGCCTCCGGCATACTCTGGGTGAATTACTTGGGACCAGCCTGTCAGGTGTCTCCTTCGTGCTCTCTCCAGGGGCAGAGACAGGCCCCCGACTTCAGTACCCAGGAGACGGGCGTGTTGATAATCAGTAGACATGAGGGGTCTGCTCTCTGACCATGAGCCCTAAGTTCCAAATGATTAGCTGTGCCACTGGTGTCAGGAACTGATGAACACCAAAGACTGTGTGTTGTCCCGGGTCTCACTGACCCCAAATTCATCACCCTGAGGAACATCATTCTGTACGAGTGTAACCCTGCGCTGACCACCGAGCCCCCGTGCCTTGGCCTCCTTCGTCACACACGGGAGGACGTCACTAGCAGTCAGGGCTCAGGCAGAGGCGCTGTGTCCTCTGACTGGGCACTCCTTTGCAAAGACCACGAGGACAAACAATAGATATCCTTGTTAACATTGTAAAGATTTTCATGAGTTCAGACTTGAGGCTTGAATTTATTTGAATTGAATTGAATTTATTGAATCACGTATTCAATAAGTATTTATTAAATATCTACTATGTGCTAGGCCCTGTGTTGGCACTTTAGTCAAAATATAAATTACACTTACTTCCTGACCCTGAGGAGCTTGTAATTTAACAAAGGAGAGGTAAATGATTTATATATATATGTGTATATACATAGCCATGCATACCCATACATACATGTGTGTATGTGTGTAAGTATGGGTGCACACGTGGAGAGAGAGTGAAAAGAGAGAAGGAAGGAAGGAAAGTGTGTGCATGTGAAATTTTAGCAGGAAAGTCCTGTGGTGGTGAGGACACAGAGGAGCCAAGCAGTTCTAGACAGTTCTAGACAGTTCTAGAGAGTGCTTTGAACCTCAGGCAAGGGTACTGTCTTGTGAATGGGTCTCATTGGAGAAGGTAGAGCCAAGGAAAGATGAAGGAAGGGGAGGAGATTTATATCCAACATGGAACTGGACACACAACCAAGTGGGGACAGGTTCTATTCGCAGGAGAGAGCTGCTGGAGCTCAGCACCCTCTCATTCCTGTCGGCATTGGCTTCTTTCCCTTTAAGAAAGCCTCATATGAAAGTCCAAATGCATGCAGCTTGAGCTTGATCTTCAGGAGACAGAAGGACCCTTCACTTTATGAATACACCGTTTTAAAACTGGGCTCCCCTGCCAGCCCCTAGGTTAGGAGTCTTCGTGCTGTAGAAAGTGGGATGGGCTGCAGGGGCGTTACTGCTCTCCACTAAGCAGACTCATTGAGGGGCCCTCTTTTTAAAATTAAAAACATTTTTTTTTTTTAATCTGAGAAAGGGAAAGAAGGAGGATCACAGGTTAATGAACAATCCTAAAAGAAAGGTGAGTGACCTTCCGCCCCCCACCTTTGAGCACATGCCTTGCCCCTGTTGTGCTTCTGAACTCTTTGTTCTAGCCCAACACTTTCCTATTTCAGAGAAGATTACAAGGAGCCACTTCTTTTTTTTTTTTTCTTTATCTTTTCACATTTATAGAGAGAAATTATCTTTTTGTCTTCAGTGCATATTTATTTCTATTTTACTCTTGACAGATAGAGAGAGAGACAGAGACAGAGACAGTTAGAGAACCGAACTGTGGGAACTCCCCAGTTCAGCATGTGGGTCCTGCCTGGGCCGGAGCCGGGATTCGATCCCCGGTCC